>JAULBS010105663.1:0-15590 GCA_032355785.1 Symmetromphalus regularis
ACATTTTTTACAATAGGATATTTTTTTTGTGAAATTAGCAAAATATGCAATTTATGTCAATCAAAGATTAAAAAAAAAGGTTTTTCTAATTTATGATGAGTTATCCTTTTTATCTTATGATGAGTTATCCTTTTTATAGCACTTAATTAATATTTCTTGAAAACTTAGACAACCGTATGGAAATGACCTTGAAATTCAAATGATAAACCTATTAAACCATATCTCTATATAAGATGAAGCCTAAAAAAGTTTCTAGTTAGTTCATACCATATTATTTTAAGAACATGACAGCCAAAATTCCCTAAAAGTATTAATTTTTATCGAAACATTTGCAAAATGTTGCCTTTTTTTACCTTTTTACCTTTTTTTACCTGTAATAAATTTTACAATGATGTATATTGCCAATTTTCTTCATTAAATGAACACAGAATTACATCCTGTAGTTGAATGTCAAAGGAGTTTTCTTTTTCTTGGCCAATCTTAAGTGTTTTTAAATAGTCCATGAGCTAGACTTACACATTTTGATTTTGAGTACCAAATTGGTGAATATATCCAACATGGAATTTCAATTAGTATGATATCTGAAGTGTCCAAAATCACTTGATGGACATTTAGGATTGGTAGCTAATTACTGTTTCGGCAGCCATATTTAAAGATGGCCACCACATTTTGGTCAAAATCCTATAAATCAGCAAATTTAACATAACTAATGAACAAAATAATCTTTCGATATGAAATTTAACTTATTTTATTTGGTTTTAATAAATTCCCCTTCGGCTGGTATATTGGTTTTAACATTTATTTTATAATGTCTTTAAAATCAAGGAAATATACGAGAAAAATTGGCAATTTATACGAGAAAAATTGGCAATTTTTCTCAATTTTTAAATGATATACATGTATCTTCAAAAGTTATTTACTATTTTGTATCAAAGCATTTTCTGGCTGATTTTTGTTACATATCATCTGAATTAGTTTATGAGGGATCCACAAAATGGGAAAGATCATGTTCTTTGTACATTTGAAGTTATTAATTTCATGTGTTTTATTTATGTGTGTCTGATTTCTTATTTCGCCCTTATGTTGAAAGCGATATCTGATCTATTGTAATTTTACAATTTAAAACATACAAGTCTTAGAGGTTATTTTTGTTTTTTTATATGCTTATTTATTCATTGCAACTTCAGTATGATTATGCTTAGAAACTGTTCATATTTTGTTTTACACTGTTAGCATTCATTTTCGATTCCAAAAGCTGTAATACAAATGGCAAAACATACTATAGACTAGAGCATACATTTCTATCTCTGAAAAAGTTATAGGTATGGGCATTTTTGAGTAAAATGTGGTGTCCTGTCCAGACTTATTAACCTATTTTGGGGGTGCCGATAATGAAAAAATAGGATTCTAAGCTGAATTTTTAGTTTTTGACCCTCAAAACCAAAAAACAAAATGGCCATCAAAATTAGTTAGTTTTTGTGATTAAACTTTTCACCTTTTAAAATTATGTCCAAATTATTACATGACCAAATTTGTACTTTAGGATGAACATATTTAATAAAAAAGACATGTTAAAAAACAAAATGGCCACCAGGTGGCTGAAATAAATTCAAGATGGCTTCCACAATCTTTATAGGATCTATGTGCACCCCCACCCCATAACACTACTACACTATATCCTAAATATGAAATCAAATGGTAACCGTAAAAAAATTTGAAATCTACTACCCAAACATGTACATGTATTTCACCTATATTAAAAGGTACTCTGAAAAACATTACATTTTCGAAGACATCATGCCAAAATCTGTATGCTCACTATTCTCTTCACCATGATGCCAACAAATGGTTTAGGGACAAGTATTATATACCAAATAAAAGCTTATGATCTTCTTGTTATTATGATATATAGTAAGTGATATATTTACAGCTCATTTTATTCTGCATTATTACAGCTTTTATTGGACACCAAATTTAGCCACATTGCATTGAAACTTATACCCCCGTCAGACTGGGTTGGCATCCTTATTGCACTGCTAGGAATATGGAAAGTGGTCCCAGAGCACATCAAGGTCAACATTGTGCTGTGGCGGAGTCACAGTATTTGTTTTGAGTATGTTCAAAACAAACACCAAGGTTCAGCGATCTGACCTAGAATGCGGTGAAACAAGCATTGTAACATCTCCGTAAACATAGTACACGTGCAGTACACGCATGGCAAAGACGCTATGAAAATGGTAACATTTGCAACGGCGACTTCATGGCTTCCTCACCATGACCCTCGTGTTTTTGCCATGACCCCACCACGCGTTCAGAGTCCTTATGGCATTGTCAGGGCGATGTTAAGATGATTTCACCACTGTAGCGCGATTGCACCACATCCTCGTAGGGCTCCCAGTGCGCCTATGGCATTCTTATGGAGTTCCCACTGCATTTATGGAGTTCTTAATACGACCATGGCATGGTTACCAAGCTTGTACTGCGCCCCTATGGCGACCATTCTTTTCATGTGCGACCTGCTATAAAAACTGGTATTTCAAAGTTCATTCATCAATGTGTCTGTCTCCCAACTCAGTAAGCTGGATCTGTCTTCTACATGGTGTTTCTACTCAGCAAATGCACAACTGTACAGTATGACTACACAATGATCATCTTGAAATTTACGAAAATCTGACCAGCTCATATAGTCACTGTGAGAATGTGATAGAAATGCTGTGAGGTCGCTGTGCAGTCGCGATACACGTAGAAGAACCCTGTAAGCTTGATGAGAGAGCCGCGGGATCGCCGGTGATCACCGTAGCCAAGCACATAGACCTCAATAGAAATGACATAAGTG
Organism: Symmetromphalus regularis; assembly: GCA_032355785.1. Lineage (NCBI taxonomy): Eukaryota > Metazoa > Mollusca > Gastropoda > Neomphalida > Neomphalidae > Symmetromphalus > Symmetromphalus regularis. The sequence goes on from JAULBS010105663.1 coordinate 2,837, forward strand.
CGGAGAGGTTGTGGCGGGTGCACCTTGAGAACGCGGTATTATCACACAGGTCGCAGTAAGAGCGCAGCTTTTATCAAGTTTGTAAATTTTTTGGACTTTTTCTCGCATTGTGTTCACGTTTGCCGGCGATTGTGTACATTTTCTAGTCATAATATGGTTGTGGGTGGTCGCCGTTCAGTGGGGAGTCTCCATACACACACACACACACACCATAATCCTTTATGAATGGTACGATTTTTTTCCATCTGTTTGAAGATGACTATTTTATAGCAAATCAGTCATCTTCTAATCTTATTTTTGGGGTGGTGATGGTGGTTGTATTTATTCTCGTGCATATATCTAATTAAGGTTCAAGTACGCTGTCCCGGGCACAAAACTCAGGTTCCTGTGCTGTCTATCCAGAACAGAGGTTAGTGTTAGTAGGAGACACGAAACCCGCTGCTTTTCTATAAACAGCAAGGGATCTTTTATGTGCACTGTCTCACAGACAGAATAGCACATACCATAGCCTTTGTTAAACCTGTTGTGAACCACTAGTCTTTTGAGTTGGAGATGGGGATGGTGGAGTAGGGATACACCAGAAGCTATATGTGGCACTAATGTCATGATTTTGGTCAATTATAAGATAAAGATTTACACATAAATACATTGAAATATAAAACAGTATGATTGCATTTAAAGTTATGTGCTGACTTGCCAGTAATAAGAATTACAATAAATCATACTATAAAGATTTATAAATACATTTTTACTTAGTTAATCTATATTTAATTAATCTATACCAAGAATCTATTACATTCTAATTATGTAGACCAATAATGGTGTAGATTAATTAAGTAAATGTTGATTTATAAATCCTTGTTGCACATCTGTTAGTATTTTTCATTTTTGGGGTAGGGATAAATAAATGACTATATCTCTACTATCGTTGTGGCGATTTTACTCCGATCTTTTTTAAAAGATGAATAATATGCAGTTCCTTAGTGTGATGTGTCATATATAGGCATATTTTAAAAGGTAGCTGAGTTATAGGTTAATATACACACTGAGCTTATTAAATCGGAAAAGAAAATGGAACATAGTTTTACTTAAAAATGACAATTGTTATTAATTTGCACATAACTGTATATATAATTATATTGTTCTGTATTCCATTGTGGTGATGTATACAAAGTTTGGTATAGATACATAAAGTAAAAATGTATTTATAAATCTTTATAGTACAATTAATTGTATTTTTCATTTTGAGGGTAGAGATAAATAAGTGGTCATGTCTTTACAACTACATGTATGGTCAATATTTTCAGATGCCTAATATGTTGCATATTTGTATGTAATACAGTATGTAACACGTAGTCATATTTTAAAAATTGGTTGTGTTATACCTAAAGATACAAATGTAGTCAGTCACCTTATTAAATCATGAAAACAATATACAACATTTTTTAACATAAAAAGACAATTCTTAGTATGGGCAACTTTAAATGCAATCATATTGTTATATATTTCATTGTATTTATGTGTACCATTTGTGGTATAGGTTAATTAAGTATAAGTCAATAAATCTTTATCTTATAATTGACCAAAATCATGACATTTGTGGCAGATATAGCCATTGGTATATTACTACTCACCTACACCAAAAAAGGAAGATGAAAAGATGACTGATTTGCTATAATGGGGGTGTATGGAGGCTCCCCTTGGCCCACAGGCTATGTCGGTAATATGCATCTCAAAAGCGATATTTGGTATACCTGTTAATGTTCCAAATTTTATATCTCATTAAATTTTGGTGTCAAATAAAAGCTATAGTAATGCAGAATAAAATGAGCTAGTAAGCATATCACTTTCAGGTGATGAGGTTTTGTCAAAAAGCACATATAAAAATTGGGAAATTTTATGGGCTACCAAAATAAGAAATGGGGTTTAGTGTGGTTCTTTAATAATGATTTAGTCATAGATTAATTGCACCAATCCTACATTACTATATATCAAAATAACAAAAAGATCATAAGCTTTTATTTGGTATATAATACTTGTCTCTAAACCATTTGTTGGCATCATGGTGAAGACAATAGTGAGCATACAGATTTTTGCATGACGTCTTCAAAAATGTAAAGTTTTTTAGTGTACCTTTCAATATTGGTGAAATGTGGGTAGTAGATTTTTTGTTTGTTTTTACTGTTGATTTTATATTTAGGACATCTTAGGGCTTGCTAAAAAGATAGTGTAGTAGAGTTATGGGGTGGGGGTGCATGTATATCCTATCTGGCCCACGGGCTGTCTTAAATATAAATATATAGATTGTGGCAGCCATCTTGAATTTAAATCAAACACAATGCGGCCTTTTTTTTTTAACTTGTCTTTTTATTAAATTTTTTCATTCTAAAGTACAAATTTGGTCATGGAATAATTTGGACATACTTTTGCAAGGTAAAAAGTTTAATCACAAAATTTAGCGAATTTGAGTGGCCAGTGTTTTTCGATATTGAGGGTCAAAAACAAAAAAATTCAGATTGGAATCCTATTTTTTCATTGTCAGCACCCCCAAAATAGGTTAATAAGACTAGATACCACATTTTATTCAAAATGTCCCTACTGGTGACATTTTTAGAGATACATGTATGCTCTGTCTACAGTACGTTTTGCCATTTGTATTACAGATTTTGGAACCGAAAATAATAGCTAACAGTGTAAAACAAAACATGAACAGAAGCATGATCATATTGTCATTGCTATGAATAAATATGCATATTAAAAAAATCTAAATAAAAAACACCCTTATATGTTTTAAGTTGTAGATCTACAATAGATTAAATAACGCTTCCAACGTAAGGGCAAAATAAGCAATCATCATAAACTAATCCAGATGATACAGTGTATATAACAAAAATCAGCCAGAGGATGCTTTGATGCAAAATAATAAATAACTTTTGAAGATACATCACTTAAAAATTTAGAAAAATTGCCAATTTCTCATATATTTCCATGATTTTCTGTGTTTGTGGGGTTTTTTTTCTTGTCATCTTTATTTGTGTCTTATTAGTTTTTCTGATAATTGTAGATTGTGTAATGTTACTATCTGTTTTTATCAAGTTAACTTTGTATTATATATTGTCCTCTTCTTACATATTGTAATGTGTCAGAGTGTTATTCAGCTAATATTTTTTTAGTTTTTACTGTGATATGGATTTCTCTCAATTTTAAGGTTGCTAGTATTTTATAATTAACAATATCGCTTTTGTTAGGGCCATATGGGAGACCAATCTGTATGTTTTATTACTATTATTATTATTATCATAGCAAAATTTTTTAAACTTTGTATTACGTTTTGATTTCAGCTATGGTGAACAAATCACAGATCAATTTTAAAAATGCCTGTCCTTCAACTAACAATTTTGATGTCAGCATCATAACTAATTGTTCTTACCCTGTTGTGAAAATATCATGGATTCTTGATAAAGTAAGTTTATTAATATTGTAGTATGTTGTTCAATATATTTATTTGATGGTTTTGAAATGAGTGCTTTTCAGGGTTTGTACGCGTCCTAGAAAATTCTGGAAAGTGCATAAAAAAATATTCACCGTGGAAACTGCTTAAAACTCCTGGAAAGTCCTGAAATTTTATACTTTTTGTTGAAATGTTTTGTTTAACATGTTTTGTTGAAATATATAAATAATTGCTCCTTTATCTTGCTATTATAAGCACCTTCACTGTTGCAGTGTTGGCTTAATTTGAGGCATGTGAAAAAGGGACCACTTCCACTTGTCAGTGACTTAAAGTGGTCAGACAAATATATTCATACCTGTAATTGGTAAAACATTAGGTGTGATTGCCCTCAACACACGTTTTTGATAACTGACCCAGAGGACAACTTGGAATACATGTACTTATCTATTCGAAAATAGATGATAACTGTCATGACGAGATACATACCCAGGTACAGGTACGCCGACGGATTCATCTTAATGTATTAATATAAACAGTTACCTGATTTAAATTTAACATACATTAATTAAATGTTTTCTAAAAAAACATTTGCAGATGATAAAGCCAAATCTTTTGTATAAATTATGAATTCTTAAATTAGAACGATACCGTAAATAGGTCGCTAATTGTTTCTTCGCAAATCCTTATTCTTTCTGTCATATTTTCTAATTATTAATTTAATTTTAACCTTTAGACTACTGAATTCTTTCTCCCCAAAACGGGAATAATTTAGAGAAAAATTAGGTAGAGAGGTATCTCATTTTGATCAAATATTTTTATTTTAAATCTTAAAACAATAAAATTATATAGAGGTGTGAACAAATTAATATTATTTTTGCGTTTTGAATGGCTTTTTTTGTATGTGCACCATTTGCAGTCTAGAAATGTGTAAAAAAACACAAAAAAAACCCCACACCACATGAAGTTGCTCTTTGTGGAAGCTGATGGGAGGTCTGGAATATGTTTATGACCTTACAACCATTCCATTGCCTGATAATGAGCACGTTTTTAGATGGAAACCACATACATGACTTATGAGTGGTAAATGTCCAGGACCCTTTGATTTTGCTAACACAATGGTTCGGACTTTGTTAACACTATCAATGGTCTCACCAAAGAGTTAGCAAATAAATCGTTCACAGCGTTCCACTTTGTCTGCTGTAACATCCCCTTCTCTGAGTCTGAACAAAACAGTGTTCTCTTTAAAAACGTTGAAAGCTAATTTCTTGGATATGCTATAAAGATATAAAGTGGAGTCACATCCTGTCAAAGCATGAAATGTAAGCAGATTCTGTCAAGATTCTACTGACAGGAGATTAAATCATTTGTTTATAACAAGGTATTCAGATGAATGTTCTTTTGCTTTTTTTGTTGTTCCAGCGTTCATTCAAATCTCACCTTCAATATTTGGCATATGAAACAGCAAAACCAACAGTACATTAGTGCATCTTACTGATACCACTACAGTTTTGCAGTCCGATGTCTTAGAGCAGTGTACAGTATGTAGAACCATCTTGGTATCAGCTTCCTCATTTCTTGAACCGGTCGAGAGTAGAGTCACTGATATCAATGTTATCTGCAGTAAAACATTTTTGGATAGATTGGCTAATGTAAAGTTTCCAGTTATGGAATCCACTGATTCAAGAGGATGTCCTTGTAACTCAGTGTATGTCCAGCACTGTGAAACAGAGTTACCAAGTGTTTTGATCTGGTTATTCCCATAAACTTCCATAATGAGCCACTTCAACCAATTCTGATGAAAGTATCCCCAATTCCTAAAGCTTGCTTTAAAATGAGTTCCTGTCAGTGCCAAATAGGATGCAGAACACTTAAATGCAAGTGAAAAAAATCAAGACTAACATGCACAGACATTTTGTAAATGCGACAAACACATGCTCACCAGCTCAGTACTCGATAGTGAGATAGATAGATAAACCTGCTAGTCTCATATGCATTGTAGAAAGCCAGGGGCATGACTAAAATATTCCCATTGAATTCAGACCATCTCTATTTAATCGATCAAGGAGGGATAAAACACTAAAGGAACTAATTTTTATAATAAATTTATTTTTCATTAGTAATATATACATGTTTATATATATATTCTTCTATTTAGTATGTGTATTCCATCAGTATACATACTTTGTCACTTTAACCCAATCACAGACGGGTGTTATTTTATTTTTTATTTATTTTTTAAGGTGGGGGGGAGTAGGGAGGGAGAGTGGTGCTATGCTGAGGGTTGGGTGTTAAAAACAAAATTAAAATATTCTTGAATTATAAGTCCTCAATGTATATGGAGGATTTTATTTTAAAATAAACATTCTCAGCCATCTTGAAACTAATTTTATTCTTTCTTTATAAACATATAGCGGCTATTTTTTCCATCATTTTCATCCATAATACAGCATTTTTCACATTGCCAATATACTTTTCGTAATCAGCGCCCTGAAATCCTATCAAAAAGTATGTTAGACAAAATTCTAAAAAGAAATGCTCGTACATACACTGTACCACATTTCCTGAAATTGGGACCTAATTTCCCTCATATTACTGCTTATAAAATGGTGGCCATCTTATTTTTTTATGTCCACCAGTACATATTCTTTTTTCATGTTAATTATTACATATTTTAAACATATTCTAATGCGTGTAACACAAAATTATGAAATTAAAAACGACGTGAACCCAATTTTATTCTTGCTTTTGATTCTATAAACAAATGGCGGACATGATGTTTTCTGCCATTTTGAACTATAAAATGGAATTTTTCAGATTGCCAACATACTTTTTCGTAATATGTGCCCTGAAATCGTACTAAAAAATTACGTTGGACAAATTCCTAAAAAGAAATACCTGTACATACCACATTTTCCAAAATTGAGACCTACATGTGTAATTTTCCTTACATTACTGCTTATAAATTGGTGGCCATCTTGTTTTTTTTATGTCCGCCAGTACAATTTCTTTTTTCAAAATGTTTATTCCATCTTTATTCCATATTCTAATGCACGTTACAAAAAATTACGAAATTAAAAACAATGTGAAGCCATATTGTTTACCCCCATTTTGACCCATTAAAAGGAATTTTTCAGATGGCCAACATACATTTTCGTAATCAGTGTCCTGAAATAATACTTAAAAGGTATGTTGGACAAAATCATTAAAAAAAAATATGCCCCTGTACCACATTTTCAAAAATTGAAACCGAATTTTATATATATTACTCCTAATATATTGTTGGCCATCTTGTTTTTTGTGTCCATCAGTACACATCAGTACACATTCTTTTATCATGTTATTTATTCATATGTTAAACAGATTCTAATGTGTGTAACACAAAATTACGAAATTAAAAACGATGTGAAGTTAATTTTATTCTTGGTTTATAAACATATGGTGGCCATTTTGTTTTCGCCATTTTGACCCCCTAAACGTAATTTCTCGAATGGCCCACATACTTTTTCGGATTCAGCAGCCTCAAATTAGGTTAGAAAACTATGTTGGACCAAATCCTAAAAACATGCCCATAAATCAATTTCTAAGCACTTTTTTAAAAATTGGGTCCTGACTATAACAGGCAATGTTTTTATTTGAATCTTTCACATTTTAAATGTTGATAAAAGCAAGAAATTTGGCATGAATAGTCTCACCAAATCTGATCTGTGATCCATAAGAAATTCCAAGATGGCTCCCAAACCTTTCATAAGAAACAACCCTATTTCAGTATTTGGCATATAATACCCAAAATCAAATGGCTGCAAAAGTTGTTTAGTGTGATTTTAAGATTGTTGATATGTATACACTAACAGAAAGAAATCTATCAAAATCAACACCTTTAAAGTGGGAAAATCAGGTCAAATCCAATAATTATGGTGGATATTGCAACCTTTTGTAAAGGTATCTGGCAAATGTTTTAGGCAAATCTTCCAAATTGTGATGCAAGTTTGAAACTTAGCATGGGTAATTTCTTTGAGTTATTCTTCAAATCCAATCAATAAACACCTGAAATTCCAAGATGGAGGTCATTTTTCAAGATGGCTGCCAAATTATATAAACAAAGTCTTTATGCAATACATATATTGATAGCATTATCCGATTTTAGTGATCTCATTGTTTAATTTATATGGGGCATAATTCTTTCATGACATTATGGTCAGACTATGATTTTTGTCAGGTTTCCAACTTCTGTTCACAATATCAGTCATTTTCATTTCTGATCAAGACCATGACGTGGTAGTAAACTCAGAGGCTATGGTACATGATGCACTTGGTGAAGACATTTGAGTGATATTTAACAAATTATAATTTGATTTTACCGCAAACATTTTCTTATTTAATAAGTTATTTTGCAAAGTCTTGAATGATGTCACTTACCTGGCCAGATAAACTGAATGCATTTGCACAAGATTTCAGATGTTTGGAAAGATACGTTTTTTTCCAAATCAAATGTGCATGATGTGCTATCAAAACAATGAACCCATCATTAAAGAATAATTAAGAACATAAGTCACTACCTACATGTACCAGTAATTTAAGATGGTTAATGTCTAATGTAAGGTTTTTAACCAGTTGTCTGAATGAAGACACAAACACTATATTTTTAAAGTTCTAAAGCATATAGCACATAAGGCAGAATCCATGCCAAAACCATAAGTCTCCACTCGTGGATGTAACTTAAAACTGATTATAGGTGAGCATATCATGCCTCAATGATGGGACCCAAAATAAACACAGCCCATAGCTGAAAAATCTCAAAACATAAGAATAGTCAAAATAGGATATTGGATCATATATCAGTTTAGTCAGTGATGCATTATATTATGAAATGACATCTGGATATTTACAATTAAACCTTTCTGAAGCTTTCAGCAGTCCTTGACTATTATAACCCTGATGAAACAACTTCTTCGGTACCAGAATGATATCTTGTTTGAAATGAACCTATAAATTATCATGCACTAAATTATCTCAAAAGTTGCAGTATGTAGACACCAAATGCTGGAGCAGAAGTAATATGACTTAAAATAGTCAGCTCAATTGTTGTAGACTGAAGAAGTTTGTTTGAAAATATCTTCGTCAGAAACCCCTACTTGGTTAATCACAGTGCAATAACTTTTTCTCTCAAATGATCACTTATAATCTTTATTTGTTACAATCCCTTGAAAGAAATGCATCCTTTACCCAAAAAACCTGTATTCACATCCATTATAAACAATATATACCTGAAATGAAGTCCATCATTAAGCACTATCTTCATTGTTGGTACAGAAGCATCTATCTACCTGAGATGGGATTGTTAGGTATTATGTTGAACATAGTTACATGATGCAAAACCTATTCAGCTGACAATGAATTCCATCCACAATTAAACAGCAGTTTGTCAACAAATGATGTAATCAGAGTGGTTATTTCCTCCCTGAAACACTGTCTAACAGTTGGTAGTTACAAAGCATGTTATCACCTAATAGTAATATTATTTTTAAAGACTTTGTCCACTTTAAATGTATAGCTAAGATATGCTCAGTCCCACACAGTGCACTAAGGACTATCAGTGAGTAGCCAATAATAACACATTTCAGCTATGTTCACTATTGGTGAGCGTTGGGTCCACAAATAATCAGTTCTTGTTCATTTGACATATAATGCCAACTGTTAAAAGAAAGGTATCTATCCACCTCTTTATCCTATGCATTATAGTAACTTGTTAAACAATTTAATAGTATAACAAAAGAATTGTTCTTCAAATAACATTTGTCAAGCTTTGAGACAACTTTGAGACAACAGTATGAAGCAAAAAAACTTTCTATTGCAATTTGTTCTAGGTTCCACCCTAACTTTACTGTACTAGTAATAAATCAACAGAGAATACCTAGCTACCATTCCCGGTGGCACGATTGTCCTGTTTACGTCACTTGAATCTAGAAATAATAACTTCGGACTTTTATCTATAAGGCCCGCGAAGTGCATTTGAAAGTGTGTGTGAAGAGTGGAGGGAGGAGTGGGGGAGAGGGGATTATTATCTTTTCATCGGCTATTGGACGACATATGTCTTGAGAGGAAACCCGCTGCCGCCACATACGCTACTCTTCCCCACAAACAGGACAGTACATACCACGGACTTTGATAAACCAGTTGTGGACCACTGGTTGGAACGGAAAATAGCCCAAACTGCAAAATGATCCACTGAAAAGGTTCGATCCGACGACCGACCGGTTCACAGGCAGACACTCTACCGTTTAATCTACATCCCACTCGTCCCCTACCCATTAAATACATGATAACTTTGTTTTTGTACTAGTATCCTGTGCAGGAGACGAACTGGATGAACCTGGAAGCTGTTCTCCAGTTAAGTGTGATGCAGGATTTTTTCGAAATGCCAAATACTGTCCTGTGTACTGCGAGATATGTTCTGGTGAGTTTAAAATAATTTAGCATAGAGTACATCATAAATAGAGTACAAAACTCAAGGAACATGTTCTATTTGTAATATGCAATATTCGGATTTTTTTAATTCATGTTATAACAATAACAAGAGACCTATTTTGGTGCTCACTCTTGGACACTGGTCCAATTGAGTTGAGTATTGAACTACACAATCTTTCAGATACAACTTCTTTCTTGTAATCCTCCGATTAATACTGATAAGGAAACTGCTAAATCATATGGTGTGATTGTTATTTATTTTATTCACTTACTAAGTCAGACATACTTCAAGAAATCAATGATTATTTAATTTATTTTATTTTGTGAAATGCTTGTTTTTATCTGTAACCTAGCTATTATCATTGTGTATATTCTCTTTCTTGCTCTCCTTTTTATGTAACAACTCTCTTTAAGAGGAATAAAGAATATATATCAATCTGCCATCTCGGAATGTGTTTTTAGCTGTTGAATTGTTAAAAAGTTCAGATTCTACTCTTCATTTTGATACTTGAATCACGTTTATACTGGGGTTAGTTGAAGTTATGGAGTTATGAAGTTGAACGGTATGCAGGCGGCCATTTTGAGAAAATTGAGTTTAAAAGTATTCTCATCTATATCATACGTTTTTCCATCACGTTTCTAAACATATTTAATGACATTTTTAGAGACAAATAAGTTAACTGTAACATAACACAAGACTTTTCAACAATAACGAAAACGGCCCAGATGGCTTATTTTCGCCGGTAGCCCTAATAGCGAACCGCGATTTGAGATTCATCTCGTAGTGACAGGTCACATATGAATGATATGCACATGCAACTACTAATGTGCACCTTTATACTGTCAACATCATCCTGTATGTAGGCCCTTATCGATTGTGCTCGTAAAAGTAGCATATTATGTTACTAGCAGTGCCTGAATGTATTCTAAATTATGCTTGTTTTTGAAAATTATGCTACTTTTTCTTAAAGTTTGATTAAAAAAAACCCCACTCAATACAAGTAGTGAAGCAGATAAGTGATATAATCGTTCAGTTGGTGATACAAGCATGAAAATTGTCATGAACAGTCTCCATGGGTCACTTAACAAGAAAACTCTCCTAGCTACATGAAATCTCAAAATGGCGGCCATTTTCCAAGATGGCCTCCACCTGGATCTTTAAATGATACCTTTTCCAATTTAGGAGGTTTTGGTTTCGTTTCATATGTATTAGCCTAGGCTGAAGCCAATGGTGCTAAAATAATCCTCCTAAAATTCCAAAATGGTGGCCATTTTCAAAGGTGGTTGCCATCTGTATCTTTAAATGATACGTTTTCTCATAGAAATTGATTGGGTTGTCCAATTAAGGAGGTTTTGGTGTCATGTATCAGACTATGCTGAAGACAATGGTGCTAAAATAATCTACCTAAAATTCCAACATGGTAGAATTTCCCAAGAATGTCGCAAGCCATTTTCCAGAATGGCCGCCATCTGACACAAACAATCTAAGTTTTGTTAGGAGTTGTTGGATTAATGTGGTTTTGAGCAGTCTCTATGGGTTGCTTGACAAGAAAACTGCCCTAGCCACTTCAAATTTCAAAATGGTGGTCATTTTCCAAGATGGCCACCATCTGGATCTTTAAATTATACTTTTTCTCATGGAAATTGATTGGGTTGTCAAATTAAGGAGGTTTTGGTATCGTTACATATTCTGAAGCCAATGATGCTAAAATAATCCATCTTGGAAAATGGCCGCCAATTTGAAATTTCAAGTGGCTAGGTATCAAGTGACACATGGAGACTGTTCATGACAATTTTCATGCTTGTATCACCAACTGAACGATTCTGCCCAAAAATCACTTTTACCTGCTCCACTAAAGTCGAAAATTATATATTTATTGTTAATGAAGCATGATATCTTTTTTATCTTGCGTTACACAGGGGCGTAGCTTGGCTGAAATAAACGTGTAGGCACAGTTCCTGTCGGCAGACACTGGCGCGTGCCCCCACCCCCCGGAATTTTTAAAAAGTCTATATCGCCGCAGCTGCATTACGTGAAGGAAGCTACGCCACTATTACACACTTGCACTGATAAAACACAAATACTGCACTTCATTCCAAACTAGAAGCGGTGACTTAATGAGTCAACATGTAGGATGTTGATATCACAGTTAATATATTCTGATAAAGCTTAGCGCTTGTTATATTACAATATCACGCAGTCCCCCCTGAATTCTGCGGCAAAATTTATTAAATTCCGCGGTAAAATTAACTATATTCTGCGGTAGAAATTGGGAAATTCCGCGGCAAATTCTGCAACATAGAAATTGAAAATAATACTTACATCAAGAGCGAAAATCCGTTCCTGAAAGTGGGTGGGTGGGTGGGCGGAACACGCTCTTGTCCAAATCCCGCTGGCCACCTCCCACCCCCCATCTTTATAGACCACTTGTGTACGTCGGTATATTTGTATTAAGACGACATGGTTAAGTGTTACATTGATACAATAAAAAAAAATACTGGTAAAGATTATTATTTAGGCATTTTAATTTCACTGAAAGTTTCAGTTTTTCTAAGCAAAAAGTGGGGGAGCGGATAATTATATAGGTGTCCCCCCCTGTCAAAAAATTGGGGAGGGTTAGGGATTTACGCCCATGGCCTTCATACGAAATGACGCGACAAGAAATATAATACACGAGTATGGCGATGCTAGTAGTATGGTCGTAATACGTCAAACGTGTAAATGTTTCGCAAAATTAAAGGGGCGATCGCACAGTTGAAAAAAGTGGCAGTCCTCCAAACATGTTTGTGTTTAAAGCATTGCATTTAAAAGTATATACCAGGAGCTGGATGTAGCTC
>JAULBS010105674.1:0-15589 GCA_032355785.1 Symmetromphalus regularis
ACACACACACACACACACACACACACACACACACACACACACACACACACACACACACACACACACACACGTACGCAATCAAGCAAGCAAGCACGCGCGTACGCACACGCACATACATCAGTGTCCAAACTATCCAGAGATACCGATAATACTGATAGTTATAACCAATATAATTTTGCATTATATAACATTTTTTTGTTAATTTATAAAAACTTATTTTAATACATTTATAATTGTTCCTCTATGTAAAGTGATTGTTTACCATCTTCTACAGAAACAATGACAAAACAAAACATACAAACATGACACCAACTTAAGTATCACAAATAAACAACAATACCGGTTTCAAATGTATATATTTGGAAACACTTTGTATCTAAAATAGGAGCACTCTTTATAGACCATTAACACAACAAAATGAAACCCCAACAACTATTAACAAACAACAACAATAGCGATAACGATGACATCAACAAAAACACATGCTATCGATCCTAAAATCAATGCTAATTGTCATTGACATTCATTATATATATTATAACGTTAAAGTATTTCTACTTTAAACATAACAGTATTCTCCTCCTCTAATGTAATAACATCACTGGATAATTAAAAATATATAAACTGTACACAAACACCACTTACATTTATTGTAAAACGTACTTTTTCAGTTAAATAAAAACATGATTCTTTGATGAAGACTAAACAACCATGATATTGAAACCATCGAATCTATTACAAATCACTTCAGGGCTATAACCTATTTCTGGTGGGGTGCTGGGGGAAGGTATTAATCAGGGACGGATGTTGGTAATGGGGAATATTTGTAAGATTTCTGATACCAGAATAGCGTGTCCAATGTTTGTTACGACTTAAAATTAAAATGGTTGAAGTGAGGTTAAATCCCCGCCATCCTTAGATCCGCCAATGAGAATGCGTGATGCAAAACATGTCTTTTCCGAAGTTTAAAGATAGAAATTTTCGTAAATTCTTAACTCCTGCATACATTTTGTATAATGTTTTGATAAACTCATAAATATTAAAGTCTCCAGATTTGTGGAAGACTAAGTTCCTATTTTTTTTTAATTTTCAAATTATTAAATTTAAAAAGAAATATTTATTTATTTTTTAAAGTTTAAGATCAAGGCATCTTGAACAATATAGATTGATGTAGTTGACTTACTACTAATTTAATGATAAAAGGTTATAGATTGTATGCAGTCTGGATGCCATATCCTCTCAGGTCTGTGGTAACTGTGGTCTAATTAGGGGTGCAACGATATACCGGTATATTGCAATACTTGCCGAGCGCAATATATACCGCGATATGGTTTAGTGTATCGCGATATATCTATTTTATGAGTATCCATCTAATTCTTATAAAGCCCATGACTATGACAGTAAATTATAAAAAAAATGTAAGTTAAACAATTAAAACATATAAATCTATTGTGTCTATATACTAGTATTCTCTTCATCTCATCAGAAATTGGTACATGTCTTCCTGCCTAAGATGTCTTTAGTAATTAATATGATAGTATAAAAATATGACTTTATCACATCTTGGTAATTAATCAAACTGTATTGCAGTATGTATTGCAATATGCGTTTGCAGTATCGCAACATATCGCAATACGGGTTTGGCCGTATCATTGCACCCCTATCCGGAACATATCATAACACACACTCACATAATTTTATATGGTGAAAATACAATTAAGAGTTCATAGCGTCTACCATTGTTTGAAAATTGCCAGAGCTCGTAAATATTATCACCGGATGAGAAACTTTAAGCAAGGCAATAATAACTACGTTATTGATCTCTGGAATAGATAATCAACACCATACCTCAGAGGCTGTACAATTATACACCTTGGAACAGGAGACGGACTGAGTGAAGTTACAAATTATCGTCATGACTCACATAACTAAACATGTTGGTGTCAGACATAATGTTAAATCAATACACGGTAATATGGAAACTCGTTTTTCGAATGATGTTAGCTGGAGGCCTAGACCTGTGTTAGCTACTGACTACCTATATTTTACCAGTCTATAACAATTTATACTACTCGAAACAATTAAAGCTTCACATACTATTTTTTATTATTTTAAGGAAATGTATTACGTAATTTTCATTTGCATTTCATCACTCATATTGCCTGATATGGGCTAAAAATTGTATGAAGAAAGCAAAGGATGATTTGTTTAACAGCACCCAGCGCATTTTTTATTCAGTGGCTGTTACGTTTCTCACACATAGTATTCTAATATGGTATGAAGAATACAAAATTAATTGAAACGTCCCATACAACTCATTCTGTAGAGGTCATCGGATCGATCCTTCTCAGTGGACCCATCTGCGGTTTGGGTTATTTTCCGTTCCAACCAGTGGTCCACTGCTGGTTCACCAAAGGCCGTGGTATGTGCTGACCTGTCTGTGGGACGGTGCATATAAAAAAAACCTTGCTGCTTATCGGAAGGAGTAGCCTACGTGGGTTTCCTTTAAAGACATATGTCAGAATGACCATATGATTGACGTCCAATAGCCGATAATGAAATAAAAATCAATGTGCTCTAGAGGCGTCGTTAAATAAAACAAACTTTACTGTTTACATTCTGTAGAATGCACAATTGTATCATTTGAAAACGTTGAGGCCAAATATAAACATCTACCATATGCTAACTAGGTGATGTTTCTGTGAATTGATGACGCATGCATTACGCACGTGCTTTACATGTTTAATGCATACCCAATTTCGCAATGACTACAGGTTGCCATATTGTTCATATTTAAATTTAGAAGATAATACGTCGGTAAGTGAGCACTGAAAGTTGAGGGAGCTGCATCACCGAAAACTAATGATAACAAACGGTAATAACAAGGGTTTAAGATACACCTTGTTTCTAAATAACATTCTTTTGATTTTCACCTATCTTGTAGACATGTAATGCACCTCACTCTGCTTTTCATGTTTATTTGTCAACTCTTCTTCAAAACTGAAATGTCAATTATACACTAACGCCAATTCCATTATTGTGAAATGCTGCTTGCATAAAAGACAATGTACGTGCAGAATGCATATTTTATGACCACTGAAATATTTCCTAATTAGTATTTGATATCAGCTTCTTCAAAGGAAAATAAATTACTTTCTACAGCAGAACTAATCGAAACTATACCATTAAATTAGCCATGTTGGTCTATCTCTGCCAGTATCAGAAGCAATATTTCACTTGGGGTTATTATTTTGCTAATACAGTTTATATAAAAATGTCTTGTTACGCCGCTGAATAGGAACAAAAACGTCCTTTTTAGACATAAATTAAATTCATTTGTTTTAAGTTCTCCAGAGCCTGATAAATAATACATTTGATATATTTTATTTCAGTACAAAAATAACTTGCTAGCAACCATGACCATGCCAAGTCAACAGAACGACGAACTCATCAGACAGGCCAAGTCGAAAGCTCTGAACGAGACAGACCCTATTGAGAAGTTCAAACTGCTCCTCCTTGCTCGCGGAGCTCAAGGAATCAAAAACATTTCCAGGTATCTATGTTTCTCTTACACTAAATTCGAAATATCGTCCAAATTTCTTTATAATACACACCACAAGACACACATGTACATGTATATATACATGTATATGTGTGCAATACATCGATCACGTCTTCGTTAGACATATGCTGGCAGTAATGAGATCAAATTATTACAATTAGTTCAGGACTAATGTTTACTTTGGTTAGTTTTAATTACAATTTATTCTAAACCTATTTTTAGGCTTATTGATAACTCATTCGCCAGATGCTAGACCATACTAAGAATGATATTTAAGTGGCTGCTGTATATGTGAACTGCTACAATGCGTTCTAATAAGGAATTAATCAAATTTTAACACGGGATTCGTCTTCTAAGCTGTCTATGAAAAACTCTGCTTCCTTTGAGAAATAAGGGTTCTGAAACGTTTACTTAAAATAGGTAATTCGAAACATCGTTCTGACTTTAGATTGAAGCACAGTTTAAGGGATTCTTTAGCTCTAAGAACCAATCACAAACGCCGTTTTATAGAGAATATGGTAAAACAGAGTTCGCCATGTTTACGTGTGCTAGGATCCGTCTGCTAGAGTAATGAAGTGATTATGTTATCAGTTTCAGATGTGACAGAATGAAATTACTGTATCCATAGATTGTCCTTATAGCCGTATAAGACGAAATACATGTGGAGCAAAGATATATATTTCGAAGTATCAAATTATATTATTTTTATTGTAAATGTATACTTCAAAGTAAATGAAAAATACAGTGTTGTTTTTCTTATTGGCCAACTGGTGATATGTAACAGAGCTCTTGGTTATAACAATTCAGTAGGAGTGATTCTCTTTAAAATAATGTTTTACAAAGATTATGAAAACCAATATCAATTTCAACAAGTGAAATTGAATTTAACAAGTGAAATTGAATTAAACTAATGAAATTGAATTAAACTAGTGAAATTTAATTTAACAAGTGAAAATGAATTTAACAAGTGAAATTGAATTAAATAAGGGAAATTGAATTTAACAAGTGGAATTGAATTTATTAAAAACAATTTATAGATTGTAACTCCAGGGCTCAGTGCTATCCTTGAATAAAGCTTAATGATCGTTGACAGTTATCGACATATTCGTATTCATTCAAACCACTACAGCTCTATTTTTGCACTTTTCACGAGTATATTTTTCAGGACTTACGTTGACAATTATCGACATATTCTTATTCATTTAAACCACTATTGGTTTATTTTTGCACTTTTCATGAGTGTTATGTTTATCAGGACTTACGTTAACAATTATCGACATATTGTTATTCATACAAACCACTATAGGTTTATTTTTGCACTTTTCACGAGTGTTATGTTTTTCAGGACTTACGTTAACAAATATCGACATATTGTTATTATTACAAAACACTATAACTTTATTTTTGCACTTTACATGAGTGTTATGTTTTTCAGGATTTACGTTGACAATTATCGACATATTCTTATTGATACAAACCACTATAGCCTTATTTTTGCACTTTTTACGAGTGTTATGTTTTTTAGGATTTACGTTGACAAATATCAACATATTCTTATTCATACAAACCACTGTAGCTTTATTTTTGCACTTTTCATGAGTGTTATGTTTTTCAGGACTTACGTTGACAACTATTGACATATTCTTATTCATACAAACCACTATAGGTTTATTTTTGCACTTTTCACGAGTGTTATGTTTTTCAGGACTTACGTTGACAAATATCGACATATTCGTGTTCATACAAACCACTACAGCTTTATTTTTGCACTTTTTACATGTTTTATGTTTTTCATGACTTTCGTTCACAATTATCGACATATTCTTATTCATACAAACCACTGTAGCTTTATTTTTGGCACTTTTCACGAGTGTTATGTTTTTGCAGGACGTTTCTTTCACAATAATCGACATATTCGTATTCATACAAACCGCTATAGGTCTATTTTTGCACTTTTAACAAGTGTTATATTTTTGCAGGACGTTTCGTTCACAATTATCAACATATTCGTATTCATGCAAATGATTATAGGATTATTTTTGCACTTTTCACAAGTGTTATGTTTTTGCAAGACGCTTCGTTTACAAATATCGACATATTCTTATTCATACAAACAACTATAGGTTTGTTTTTGCACTTCTCACGAGTGTTATGTTTTTGCAGGACGTTTCGTATAATGGACGATGACAGATCTGGCCAGCTGAACTTTAACGAGTTTCTCACGGGTTGCCGAGACGTGGGAATGGACCTGGAGGACTTTAAAGAAGAAGACTTGCAAACAGTCTTTAATAAATTTGATGTTGACAACAGTGGGTCTTTAAGTGTCACAGAATTTCTCAAGATAGTTAGAGTAAGTTAAAACTTTGAACGCTTTCCAGTAGGGGATCCAGAAAATCCATGGGGGGGGGGGGGGCATAATCTTTAACATACATTTTTTTTATAAATTAAATAATTATAATAGTAATTTATTTTAAATCGTAAAATTTAGGGAGGCAGGGCCACCGCCCCTAGATCCGAAACTGCTTTTTTATCGTTAAAAGAAATGATGCTAACAAATAAATATTTGTTTTTATATGTGTTACAATTACAAACAATTATTCAACTATACACTTTGATAAAATGACATGATTTCGGCATCAAATGTAAAGCTTCAATTGCCAAAACAATTAAAATAATACTACTGATAAAATTATCATCATTTTACAATTCAAATTATATCAAATGTTCATTTTACGATACACTTACATTTTATGAGTTTTATTACAATGGTGTAGGTAATACTCATGATTTAAACGCTGTTGAAACTCAAACATAACACAACATGTTGATAATCATGTATAACGTTAAATGAATGGACCAAATTTATGATGTATGTTTTACTAAAACGTGGGTATAAATAATATATCATAGAGAAAAATCAGTCTTGATACATTTGACCAAATAATTTTAACTACACACAATCCCTTGCTCTTTATTTTATGCAGACATATTTAATAATAATAGTTTGTCAGTTGAATTTCATGAAGTTAATAAAATGGTACTTAATAATAATAATAAGAAGAAGAACACGAAGACAAAGAAGAAGAAGTAAAAGAACTATACAGATTTTAAAGAAAATGATTTTATTTTAACAGCCCAAGATGTCTCCTACCCGCGAGAAGCTGGTGGCAATGGCTTATGCCAAGCTGGACAAGAATGGCGACGAGACGGTAACGGTGGATGACTTGAAGGACGTATACGACATCAAACAACATCCAAAATATCAGAACGGCGAGTGGGACAAAAACCGATGTCTACGGGAATACCTGGACACCTTTGACAGTTCACAACATAAGGATGGCAAGGTAAGACGTAACGCAGCGTCAAAGATTAGAATACAAATCAAACATTTGCTGATAAATTTATTATATGTTTATTTTTTTTATTACACATAATTTATAAATATCCCTCGAATGACAATCTGAAAACTGTATTAGCATTAGGATGATCTAATATACTGTATACAAAAATGAAAAGAAAAAAAGAAAAAAAAAAGAAGGTAAAATAGACGTGGATTGTGAAAAAAGTAGCTTTTTATAGATCTTTTATAGATATTTTTAGACTTATATTTGAAACTGGCTATTCAAAAACAGACAATACCAACATTAAAGCGAATCATGTTTCGCTTGTATTACCTTACGTCCCCTCTTTAATAATGAATGCTGGAGAGCGACAGGTAAGGAACAAAGATGTTTTGCAAAAATAAGTTAAATTTGAGAAGATGCGTTATTTAATTTTATGAAATATCTAAAACCTTTGTATATCTTTATACTTTAGGTTACGTTTGAGGAATTCAAGAACTACTACAGTGCAGTTAGTAGTAGCATCGACGCCGACTCTTACTTCGACTTGATGATGCGGACAGCGTGGGGGTTGTAGTCATGGTTAGTAATCAACGTCATTCTTCCCATCTTTGTTAATTAGTTAAACAATATTCTGACATAAACTGTCTCCCTTTAATAACAACCCCAGGGCGGTGTCCACGGAAAGAGTACGTGAACAGTTTTCAGATTGAAACACGATACAAATAATCCTTTGACATGATTACTCTGATGTGAGCCTCAGTGGTCCAGTGATAGTGCATCGGACTCTCAAGCTGATGACTATGGTTCAAAACCCGTGGGGATGGAACGGGCTGCCTCAAACATAACCACATTTTCAAAATTAGGAAATATTTGACATCCAATAGCCAATGATTAATAAAACAGTGTGCTCTTGTGGTGTCGTTAAACAAACAAACAAACAGACGGTTACTCCAGAATTATTCATATAGGAAAATATATCTTCATAATAAATGCATAACCATGTGAGTAATTGCTTTTAGGCCATCAAGTCAAGCCTAAATGTGGGTGTTTTTTTCTATATGCTGAACAGCAAAAGAAACGCAAGTGTTTGTTCAGATCCAGTTTAATCAAATTAGACAAAAACAATCATAAAACTATAAAACTCATGCTGCGCACGCTTTACCCTTCTCTGCACATTCCAGTAAGCAAAACAGCCAACGTCAAAATATGGTTGATTTTTAATTCAATCAAACATTGCTAATTAAATTTGCGTTTCTTTTGCTGTTCAGTATATATATTGAATGTAGATCCATATCAGTTATCTAGACTGTTTAGGTATTGTCCAAACATAAATTAATAAGCAAGAAGCCAGGTTTGAGTAAAAAACTAAAATCGACCACGGTTGCTTTGGGGTTCATTTCGTTCTATTATTTATGAATCATTAAAGCAGGTAGCATGTGGTTTTGTTAACTATCCCGAGACATTTTTTTTTCATCAATTAGATTATATTTATCAACTAAAATCTATTAACTTAGCGTATTCAAACTAAAGGATGGAGTAACTGTGCGTCTCAAAACACCTGCTACAAAAGCGATACAGTTTTGTTATTAAAGCCACAATGTCATAGCTGACATGGATGTTAATTTGAACTGCATAATGCTTTTACAGAGTTTTTATTTTTCAGTTTTCATTTAATGCTGATTTATATGGCACGACTGTTTATTCACGTTACTGCTATAAGTTTATGTTATGCTTCATATATACTGACACATTTTACATGTATGGTACAAATGAAACGTATCTTTAATACTCAGTATTTTAAAAACAATGAATAACATCATTAATTTTTTTATTATTATACTACTAGACTGAAATACAAAATATTATTTCTATTTTATTTCCAGGTGAATTCTGCGGCAGCTAATTCCTATGTAATATAGAATATGTGCCTGTCGAAACGTCTGTAAATTTTGTACTGTGGATATTCTATGCGTTTGTTATTTGATCATCAGTCTGTTACGTAGTCATTGTTTCATCTCGAGCATCTCACAGAGGCAGGTGACTGTAATAACGCAATCTCAGTACCATTATTGACGTTTCTATGTAATGCATGTTTAACAATGTTTACAAATTGAAGGAAAACGGAACTGTAATTTCTTAATACAGTCAAACCTGTGTTAAGCAGCCACCCAGAGGTGTAAGAAAATGTGTCCTCTAAATCAAGTGCTTGCTTAATACAGGTTACATTGTACTAAATTAGCTGATTTGGGAGAAAATAAAGGTGACAGTTTAACACAGGTTGGTGTTTAATACTTTATATGTAAATTGAAATATAAAATATTTAAAATAGGTTAATTTATGAAACACATTTTTATTTATTCTTTTAAAAAAACAGTGATATTGTAATGATTACAATCCTGAATGGTATGAATAAATTTAAATTTGGTGCCGTCGCATCCTTATTGTAAAGGATTATATTTTTTTACCTGAAACTACCTTAATTATACCGTAAGTAACAGCTGACACTATGCTACTCAGACTAGGAACGATTTTAGTAATATCTGAAATCCACTAAAGAACAACAAAAAAACTAACAACAAATACCTTATGATTAATTTATTTATATAAATGTTCATAAGATCAATATCAATTAACGTTACGGTCGACTACACCCTGGTACAGCTGACTTTCTAATCAATATTTTCAGTAAAGTTGATTATTATATAATAACCTTAGTTTGGTACTTTCAAGCGTAAGTATTTACCACAGATTAAAACTATTTACTCTCCTTCAGACATATACCAGCTTATATATATTAACTTTGCCTGTTGTACAATCCTATTTATTGTGAAAAAAACCCACACAAAAACAAACAAACAAATGATAAATAAAATATTTGTAAAAATATTTAAAGTTCCTTTTTCCATCAAAATACATATTTGTATTGTGACTGTGATCACAATGCTGTTAGTTAATGATACATTTATGTTATCTTACACTTGAAATTTCCTGCCACGAATAATCCATTTGAATTAGTGTAATAATTATGTAAAATTATTTTCTGTGTTTATTGTAGTAAATCTGTGATATGTGTTATTTTTACATGGGTATTTACTGAAGTGATTTATCCACATTGTAGGGTACATGACTTGTTAAAACTAAATGGTTTAGTATTTAAAGAATTGTTGCAGAAATGCAAGAGGAATTTTGCTCGTACTTAAATATTTCAGTTTTGTACAGCAGTGTTTATTATCTTCATTCCATCAAACCATTTTAATACAGTGCATTCTGTCTAAACCATCATCTGTCTAATCCAGAAATATGTTTAACCATCATATGTCTAATCCAGAAATATGCCCAACCATCATATGTGTAATCCAGAAATATGTCCATCATCTGTCTAATCCAGAAATATATCCAACCATCATATGTCTAATCCAGAAATATATCCAACCATCATCTATCTAATCCAGAAATATGTTCAACCATAATCTGTCTAATCCAGAAATATGTTCAACCATCATCTGTCTAATCCAGAAATATATCCATCATCTGTCTAATCCAGAAATATGTTCAACCATCATCTGTCTAATCCAGAAATATGTCCATCATCTGTCTAATCCAGAAATATGTTCAACCATTATCTGTCTAATCCAGAAATATGTCCATCGTCTGTCTAATCCAGAAATATGTCCATCATATGTCTAATCCAGAACTATGTCCATATTTGTCCTATCCTGACATAATTTTGTCAAATCTAATTTATTGTAGCAACATTTTGGTTTAAATAAACATAAGAAACAATATCGCAGTAATTAAATATCTTTTGTCAATCCTACATACCCCCAGGTTAAAATGGATGGATCCAGTTTAGACAGGGTCCACTGTATTTAGAAATCATTATAAAAATCGTAAATAATGTGATTCCATTGTTAGTTTAATACTCACGTGATTTCTGTTCAAATGTTCCACGTAAAACAAAATCTCGTTATCCGTAAGTCGCTATACATATCTGAATCAGTGCACTGTGTGAGGCGACACTACTCGAATATTAATTGTTCTAATATATTTTAACAATAATAATAATAGTAGTAATAATAATAATAATAAAAGTAATAACAATGATAGTAATAGTAATAATACTGATAGTAATATTATTATTATTAATAATAATGATAAAAATAATAATGATGATGCAATTAAATAATAATAATAAAATTTAAATAATATTAATAATAAGCTAAGCATCTGTAACTAAAAAAAATAATGGCTGCCTTAAAAATCTGGTTTAAAGTATCTTTCATAAACTGTATTCTGATTGGATATTAAACAGGTGGAGTTGAGGTGTTAGTTTATACTGTATAACATTTCACCATTTGACACCTCTATAGATTTATCTTCCATTTCTAAGCCTGATGCTTTGAGCTTGTAGATTTGTCTCTATTCAAAACGATAAGAAAATGTTTCCAGATGCCATAAAGAATATTTTGGTCAACCCAATTACCCAACTCTTCCGTATCTGGACATACCTATACATTATATATTTTATTTTTAAATAAAAAAATAGCAATATTTTATAAAATATAAAGGCCCATCCAACAAACTTCTCACTTTGCAGAAACATACAACATAAATCTATATAACAATAAAATTACTAGATAAAAAAATTTAAAAAATTTGTGCATATTTCTTCAAAGGTCGTATACAAAATACAATACTCTACAATACTTATGGTATTTTAATGTAATAGCCAGCTTCTGCCTCTTGTATGCACTATTATTCAATATTGTATTACGCGCTAAGTTTAAAAAAATGCTTTGTTATATTTTAAAATCTTCGACGATATCAGATGTATATATACATGTAGTACATTATACTAATAATTATATTGTCTTAATATTATACTATTTGTAGTTTTATGTTAATTTAAAGTCGGTGTTAGAGCTATTAAAATATAATATTATAAGATAATTTATTTTGAAGACAAAACTTGTTTTAAATTTTTACATAAAATAAAATATTTTAAATCAAGCGGAAAATAATATTAACAACGAAATGAAAACAAACATTATTCAAATGCTGAATAGCTGATTTTCAGGTTATAATGTTTATTTTCAGATAACATTTCTTTCTCTTTAATGTGATATAACATAATTTTAAGTGTACCGGAAGTACCACCTCGGAATAACTCGGCTTATTATAAATAATTTTAAAAATAACCCGAAACCGGCCGAGATTTCTCGAGAACCTCGATTTCTAAGTTCTACTGTTTCGTCCTTTTCTATAAAAAAAACCCCAACAAAACAAATAAAAAACAAAACAAAAAACAAGTATGGACATTGATGAATAATTCCATTAATGTAGATCGCTAATGGCACACCTTGTGCAGGAATAATTCGGATATTAATGTTTGTTCTTTGTTTTCATTTTACTTACATACATTTTGATTTCATGTTTTGGTCATAATCTCTGTTAATGTTTTATTCTTTAAATAATAATAATTTTTTAAAAATACCTTCTCAAACTGAATATTCCTGTTAGTAATTATTTAGATTGGTGCAAACATTGAACTACAGAAGGTAAAACACTATAAATTAAAAATGTTATAATGATTACAAAGATTTTAAGCAAAATACATTTTTGTTACAAAATGTATTACTGTTATAATGAAAATATATAAATTCCTAGCTTATTGCAAAACATGTAGTTTTACGGAAATTTCCACGGCTGTTACAACAGGTTACTTAATTTAAATTTCACTTCTTTCAATTTTTTGTTCATTTCAAAGATATATTTCTATTTATTAATGAATAAAATTTATTGCTCAAATACGACAATAGTTTTTTTTTATATGTGTTCTTACTTTATTCCCAATTTGAAGTGAGTCTTAGTTTAGTGATATTGTTTACGACTGAGGTATGTTGAATCGTTAGATCGAACGCCTTCAATGGAATTATTGGGCTATTGTCTGTTCCATACAATGCATCTACTGGTATATCAAATGATGCGGAATGTGTTATCCTGTCCTGAAAGGAGCATACGTAACACCCTCTGACACTAATGGAAAGCGTGGTCAATATGTTTCTGTATTGTAACCGTGACACCTAATACAGCCTGAGTAAACAATATGTTAGGGTGTCGTCAAATAGTTATTTCACATTTAAGTTGCGGCAGGATTGATGCCATTATAGACCCCCTGTGTACTTCGGTATATCTGTGCTAAGACGACATGGTTAAGTGTTACATTGATACAATAAAGATAAATACTGGTAAAGATTATTATTCAGGCATTTTAATTTTAATTGTTCGAAGCAAAACGTAGGGTGGGGGATAATTATATAGACATCCTCCTGTCCGAAAGGTGGGGGGACGTGCCCTTCTTGCCCCCAGATTTACGTCCATGATACAGACGTGATTGATATACACATGTTGAATGAAGCTGGTGGTCTTGTATGACGTTGAAGGCGTATATTTAGAAACTGTGGTTAAGTTATCAGACGCGCGGCTGGTAGGTACTGTGATCAAATTTCAGTCGAGGCATGGCTTTTTAATCCCAGTATCGGATCCAACCCAGAATGAGAGTTCCGCAAGGTAAGTGTATACCACTAACAACGACAAGTGGTCCACAATTGGTTTATCAAAGACCGTGGTATGTGCTATTATGTCTGTTGGATAGTGCATATAAAAAGATCATTGGCTGCTTATCGATAAGAGTAGCTGCATTGGTAGTGTGGCAAATGCGGGTTTCGTCTCTCCTACTAACGTTAACCTCTGTCCTGGACAGACAGCACAGCAAGTTGAGTTATGTTTCTTGGACAGCGTGCTTGAATCTTAACTGGATATAAAAAGTACAAAAATAAACACAACCAACCTACCTAAATAATACAATTATACATGACCCTTAAGATATTAGCAGTCACATAGAATAGGGTTTCTTAGCCGATCACAAACATGACTAACATCATTGTTTATACGATCATTTTGCAAAGACACTAAATAACAATGCTAGTTATAATTTAACCACAGTATGTCGCCAATAGCTGACATTTATCTTCAGGATGGGAGTAAGAGTCATACACATATTTATTCATTGTTAATAACGATGTCGTAAACTTGTACCATGAGAACGACTGACAAAATAAGCCCACCCACCCCACCACCCGTTTTTCGGTTTGTTTTCTTTAACGACACCACTAGAGCACATTGATTTATTAATCATCGGCTATTGCATGTCAAACATTTGGTTATTTTGACACGTAGTTAATGTGCGAGCCAGCCTCCTACGGGTTTTGAACCACTGTCATCAGCTTGAGAGTCCGGCCGTCTACCGCTGGAAGACTGAGTTCGCTAAATATGATCCCATCCACTTGAAAAATTTTTTTTATTGACACCGGATATACGGGAAATTAATAATTCAATCTATATATTCCACGCACCCATTAAATGTAAATATTTTGACAGTAATAATTTGTCACCGCAGTTGAATTTTCAATATTTACTGTGATACTCAAGGAAATAATTTAATAATTTAATTGGTGACTGTAATATAGGTGTGCAATGTGTTTATAAGATGACATTTTAAGTCATGTTTGACATTAATGTTCTCTGATAAATCCATCTGGTGCGTAGGAAATCCTCCAAATGATGTAAACAGGTCAAAATTTCGGCTAGTATAAGTCATAACCATTTCCGAACTTCACTGGATACATGTTCACTAAGAAATTGACGTAACTACTCTTCCAATAAACCATACATTTTCCCAGTTACTTCCCTTCAGTGTATGCATATACACTATGACAAGTCATGAAACCTATTAAAATTGTTGATTATTGGAGCATTCATGAGCCAGGAAGAAATAAATCAATCAATCAAATTTTAGATCGATGACTGTCTTTCAGAATTCGCTGGGGGATATACCTGCTAGGTTCGTTCATAGTATTCAAGAGAACAATTTTAATATTCTATTATTTTTCACAAACTTACGCTAGGATCGTATACATAAAAAAGGCAAGACAAATAACGACAAAGTAAGTAATTAAACATTAATTTTATTTTATTTATTACATAATTTATTGTCTTTGCAAACATGTATATTCATTTAAAGTTATTAAACTTAGAAGATTGTAATATATATTTCATTATAGATTATCAGTTATTAGTCAAAATGTATTTTCATTTTCATAAACAATATCATACAATAGTGTATCATAATTGAAGTTAACCATTTTCATAATTTTGATAACTTTACAATAATAAAATATTGTCCTTACATAAAACATTTAGCCTCGCCTAACGTGCACTAATTATGTATTTCTATAAGCATTTCTACTCATCAAGTGCAAGAGTAAGTTTTTTAATAGAGCATATAATTATAAAACCGATGATTTTTCTCTTTCAGTGAAGTATGGTAAATAAAAAAAAAAACATTAAAAAAAACACACACATTGAAAATAGTATTGTTTTAACAAAACCAGATTAAAAAATATTGGGTTTCTTCTTTCATACACTAGACTATACATTGCAATTACCATATGCTTTGCACATAATACATGGATGGTTAATAAATACACAAAATATATTCCCTTCCACACAGGTAGCCCTCTTCCTTAACATTTTTGTGTAGGAACCAGATGGCGCCTGGTTTAATTTTTTTAGGCGCCAAAAAAGATATTTAGGAGCCACATTTTGTGTGTGTGTGCCTGTC
>JAULBS010105685.1:0-15586 GCA_032355785.1 Symmetromphalus regularis
CTATCTCTGAGATATAATTTTACACAAGTTATGTACAAAACACAAATTGCTTACTTTCAGTCTCGCTATCTCTGAGATATAATTTTACACAAGTTATGTACAAAACACAAATTGCTTACTTTCAGTCTCGCTATCTCTGAGAACAACCTCAATTGTGCCTAAGACCTGCACCGCACTGACCAACTCTTCACCTTCCTTCTTGAAGAGGAAAACCATCGGGATGGTGATGTCATTTTTCCCATCACCTGACATCGCAAACAGAGCCTGGCCATCCGACGAGCTGCCCTCATTGTGATCTGAGAAAAACATAAATTATTACTCATTTATTACCCAAGTGTGCACTCATAACGGGGAATTATTTTTCATAATTTCTCAGTGAGCATTATTATACATTGGTTTAACAAGGCATTTCTTTGGCCGCAATGACCAATAAGTTAGCCTGTACTAAATATGACATCATTATAATTTTGTAAAAGTGGAAATGACATCATTAAAATAGAAAAAGTACAACATAACATCATCCATAACGTTATTTCTCTAACCTGTTGTGCAATTAGAAAGTTTAAAGAACAGAACGATTAAAATTGTCTGGGGTAATGAATATCAAACTTTTCACCATTTATTATCAAATTTATGGCAACTCGTTTAATGCCCTCTATTTCATCACTCTACCACTTCACATCTTAGACAATACTTGAACAAAACCTAAGAGAATTATGTAGCTGAGATTACATCATCAACTATCAGATCAAAATTACTTTTACAAGTTTGGTTTATTAGCTCAGTAAGTGTGTTTATCATCTGAGAAATGTAAAATTGTGTCTAGTAAGTATATATATTAGGAAAAGGCTGCAATTTAATAGGTGAATAAAACATTTAGTATATGACAAGAAAATATGACAAGAACTTACCAATCACAATACCACCAATAGCACCAGCTCTCTCCAAGTTTCTTGCCTAAAAGCAGCAAAAAATACTCCCATGACTGATTTGAATAGTGGTTTAACGACTCCCACCCCCACTCCACCACCAGCAAAAAAATAAATATTGGCTTTTGGGGGTCAAGCCAAAAAATATATCCATGAGTTTTGTCAAATACATGATTATATCTATGTAATATGCTAGAATTGTTTTCAAAGGAATGCTAGAATTTAATAACAAGGTTGAATGATAAAATCTTAGGTAATGACTTAATGAATAATTATGATGGTTGGTTAAAAAAATTAATTAAAAATAAAATTAAAAACATTTAAAACAAAACCAAAAATGTGTGGAGTACATTTTGACTCGTTATGTGTAATAAATAGCTAAACAAACATGTCAGTTCTGAAATTGAAAATATTAATGTTGTCAATAGTAATGTGTAAAAGACAGTTTCTTGATCATAAAACAAACGTTATTTTATAAAGATTCTCCTTTTGGCAGTGATCATTTGCTATATGAAGACTTGAAATAGTATTCAAAATTACAATGCCACTGGTAAACTGGTGGGATTTCCTAAATGAAGGTTAAACATTAATAATGATGAGGGGTATTTCTTTCACATACCTTGTCTACAAACATACATTCCCCTCTTTCAAGCAGAACGATTTTTCCAAACAGCTCATTGGGGTTCATCAGATTCGAACAGGCCTTGAATGGGTCAGCAATGCCTAACTGGCCTTCAATCTGTTGATTAGAAATTTGTTATGGTTGTCA
The DNA here is from genome assembly GCA_032355785.1 of Symmetromphalus regularis. NCBI lineage: Eukaryota > Metazoa > Mollusca > Gastropoda > Neomphalida > Neomphalidae > Symmetromphalus > Symmetromphalus regularis. The sequence goes on from JAULBS010105685.1 coordinate 1,699, forward strand.
GTAAAGGAAGAAAACCAGTTTTTAAATAATGCACATCATTTATTATGATCTTTGTAAACAGTTGCCCACGGCAATCAGCAATGCAGTGGAGATTGCCACAGAATTTTTCATTCTGTGGTACTTTTTTTTGCCTTAGATTAAAAAATAAATAAAATTCAAGGTGTATTTTTTTTTAGCAAACTCAGAGTTGGACCCTATTTCTCCACAGCATTTATTTTGCTGTGAACATTTTCTTAATTGCAGGGTTTACAGTGGACACCATTTAGTTAGTAATACAGAGACCATTTAGTATAATGACAATCAAATAAACTCATAATTATGAGATATAAACAATAAGTAATCCAGAGACCATTTAGTATAATGACAATCAAATAAACTCATATGAGATATAAACAATAAGTAATCCAGAGACCATTTAGTATAATGACAATCAAATACTCATATGAGATATAAACAAAGTAATCCAGAGACCATTTAGTATAATGACAATCAAATACTCATATGAGATATAAACAATAAGTAATCCAGAGACCATTTAGTGTAATGACAATCAAATAAACTCATATGAGATATAAACAATAAGTAATCCAGATACCATTTAGTGTATAGACAATCAAATAAAACTCATATGAGATACAAACAATAAGAATATAAAATTACCGGTGGTGAGACTTTTAGGTTGTATCCGAACTGAGCCGGACCCGCCTTGTAGGGCGACGAGCCCGAGAAGTTGGGGCTGACAACTTTAACATACATGGGATCATGTTGCACTGAAAATAAACGAAAAGCGTAAAATGTAAACTGTTTTTTTTTTTTATATAATTTATATATATAAAGCAGTTCAATAATTCCATCAAAACAAAACAAACTGGGCTATTTCTCGTTCCGTGAACCTGTCGGTCATCAGATAGATCCTTCTCAGTGGACCCATTTGCAGTTTGGGTTATTTTCCGTTCCAACCAGTGGTCCACAACTGGTTTATCATAGGCTGTGATATGTGCTGTCCTGTCTGTAGGACTGTGCATATAAAAGATCTCTTGCTGCTTATCGGAAGGAGTAGCTTATGTGGTGGCAGCAGGTTTCCTCTAAAGATATATGTCAGAATGACCATATGTATGACGTTCAACAGCCGATGATAAGATAAAAATCAATGTGCTCTAGAGACGTCGTTAAATAAAACAAACTTTACTTTATTTCACGTTCCAGTCACAGGTCCATGACTGGTGTAACGAGGCTGTGCTATGTGCTATACTATCTTTGGAATGGTACACCCCAGGTTTCTTCTGTAAACCACTTGTCATAATATACTATCGATCTGATTCAAATTCATTCAAGTATAAACATACAATATAATCAGTAATAGACTTGGTCAGAGTTTCAGTAGAAATATGAGTATGCTACCTATTGCGTAATACGTCAGTGAATATCAGTAAAAGAATACAATTGGTATCTTTCCTCATTATTTTAGTAAATGAGAACTGTAAAATGGTGACATGATTTATTTGACTGCTCTGAATGCTCATCACAGAAATAATCATTTTACTTCTTTTTTTTAATGACTTCACTCAGGCTCATTGATTTATTAATCATTGGCTATTGGATGACAAATATTTGGTTATTTTAACATGTTGTCAGGGGTAAGCCAGCTTCCAATGGGTTTTGAACCACCATCATCAGCTTGAGAGTCCGACATTCTATCGCTGGACCACTGAGACTGACTATGTCATTTTACAAAACTACAGAACTACACTGTGCCACTGCCTACGTTATTAAATAACGAGTATTATATTTAAAAATATGTGTATGTTGATATTGATTCTTTCAGAAGCATAGCAATTATTGCTATGAATTGCCTTCAAGATCAGGTTTGCACGCCAGGGGGCATGATAGTAAATGTAAAATGTCAGACTAAGCCCGCTGCAAAAGTTGCTGGAGAATGACGGGTGTGTGGCACAGATGTCCACAAGAGACAAGCACCTGTCACGGTTGGAAAGACAAGGACAGGGATATGGAGTTGAACGGCAAAATGTTGACAAACGGGGGTGGAAAAGGAAACGGAGCACAGGAAAAAAAATAAGTAAAATGTCTATATGGGACATGACAGCAATTGCTGTGGAGTTATCAATAAATTAAAACTGTAGTAATACCAGCACTTTATGACAACCATATATTTACACTTAAATTATACAATCATATGTGAAAATACAATAAATGACAATAAATAAGTCTGGGTAGTATTGTAAACAGTGTTATCTTCATGATAAATGAAGTGACGCGTACCTGGCTTTTAGTAATCAATATTATAACTTGTAACACTGCTGGTTCAAGGAACATGATCAAAACAGCAGATGTTGACTGTGACAGCTGTAGATCTTTCATTATCACATATCACACCACACGTACGTGTATATGCAAAGTTCATGATAAACAACAGAAGCATTCAGAAATCTAACTAACATCAACTGTATTGTGGTCACGGGATGGAATTTACTGTTCAGACAGTGATTACGTGGCAAAACATACTATTTGTGACACATGGTCTACAAAAGGAACCTGCAACCACATATAAGTCACTCTTTTTGATTAGTAAGGGATATTTTATATGCTCTTTCCCATAGACAAGACTGCATATACCACAGCCTTTGAAAACAAGTCGTGAAAGACTGTCTGGAATGAGAAAGAGCACAGTGGTACTGTTGAAAAGTAGTTTGTTTTATTTAACGACGCCTCTAGAGCACACTGAATTTTATCTTTTCATCGGCTATTGGATGTCAATCATATGGTCATAAAGCATGTATTTAGAGGAAACACACTGCCACCTCATAGGCTACACTTTTCCAATAAGCAGCAAGGGGTCTTTTATATGCACTGCCCCACAGAAAGGACAGAACATACCATCGCCTTTGATGAACCAGTTGTGGATCACAGGTTGGAATGGAAAATAGCCCAAACTGCAAATGGGTCCACTGAGAAGGATCGATCCAACGACCGACCAGTTCACAGGCAGACACTCTACCATCTGAGCTACATCCCGCTCCACACAACAGCGTTTAGGAAAGGATTGCAATTACTGCCACCAATTTCGAGGGCTGTTCTATACATGTACAATAACAAGGCACAAAATAACTGGTGTCGCATGGGAATAAAACGAACTGCGAGTCAAAATTATCTGTTCAAAGCGAAATGATTCCTCGAGTTCACTACATTACTATAATGCCAATGAATTGATGACACTGCACAAGAGTTCAGTAATGAACTATCACATAGCTTGCTAGAAGTAGCCTGTGAATTGTTGGAAATTATTGTTACACATTTTACCAAAACTGCTAATCATTTTTTAACATTGGTTAGCAATTTGCTAGTTAAGTGAACAAATTTATTTTGTGCCTTGCACATACATGTAGCAAAACCTACAACTTGGTGAAAACAATAATAGAACACATTTGTTTCAAATGTAAAAAGGAAAGGATTGTTTGTTTAAAGGGACATTATCACAGATCTAGTATAACAAATGCATGTAAGTTTCATTCGTAATCAATATTTTGAGCACAAAGCCCCTTAAATTCCATGGAACTATGCCTTTAAGGGTGGTATTTTTTGCAAAAAATATTAATTTAAAAGTAGAAATGTACTGCATTTAAAAGACTATCTCAATTACAGACATAGAAAATTTACTATCAGAAAAATAATAGTTCTCAGACCTTAGTTTTTAAGGTGCACCAGTGTGACCGCGCCCATAATTTAAATCGACTGGTGTGATAATCCATACTCGTACCACTTGGGAAACCCTCACCTAATTAATAATAATAATATGTAATTTCATACTTTTGTCAGCTCATTACATAATAACTCAAGTCTTCTATAAATATTTCAAACATACGTACTAGTATATTGACTTCGTAACATATCTACGATTTATCGAAAGGAAAAAGAAATAACTAATATTTTTCTTTGCTATGCTAATTGGGTATATGTACAACATTTGATCAGTCTGTTACAATTCCATTCGGTCATCCTCAATCATTTCCGTTTGTGCTGTTAAACAAGACATTCGGAAAACATTGGCCGATTTCGTTGTATCGGCATAATTAATAAAATAGCCAAGTTGTTCCGATATCAAACAAAGATTTCTGACGTAGATGGACAAAATTTAATTAAACAACATGGTGATTTTTCTCTCGCAGAAGTTGTTTCAGGCATTCAATTTATCATCGCCTAAGCATTTTCAGGTGTGTGATCTATCACTGGCCTGGGTTTTTGAAAGATCTAAGGTCTGAGAGTATCACTAATTCAATTCACACAATACTTCACAATTAATTAAAGCAATCAACTAGTACGTAGAACTAAAAATAACACTATAACTGGTTACATTAAATGCATACTCCCATGGACCTGTGATCTAATTAATTTCCAAACAAAGAATTAATTTTAAATATAAACATCTGATACTTCAATCAACTACTCACATAACCACTGCATCTCACTTTTATAAAATATTTTAAAAATAATAATGAATTATGCTCACGGATAAATAAACAGAAAAAAATAACGTGGTTTTTTTTCGTTGAAGATATGACGTATATATTTTGAGTCATGTGACGGGTATTCTCCCGTTACCAGTTATTTTAAAATTTCTGAATATTTTTGTAGCTGCAAAAACATTTCATACCAATTTATTTCGCCCTACAAAGAGTTACAACCGTGAAATTTTTTAATGTGAAAATAATCGATCGACTCAATATGGAATTCTCTATACCATGATTCAGTTAAAATCTCTTGTGTGATATTAAAACGAGATCTAGTATAACAAATGCATGTAAGTTTCATTCGTAATCAATATTTTGAGCACAAAGCCCGTGGGACTATGTCTTTAAGGGCTGTATTCATCCCGGTGAAGAACCTTCAAAGTATAGTTGCACACAATTATAATCTGAATGCTCAGTATTAACTATTATACAGGGAATGGGCGTAAATCCCAGGGGTGAAAGGAGTGTTGCCTATGTAATTATTCCCACCCCACACGTTTTGCTTCGAAAAAGTGAAATTAAAATGCCTAAATAATAATCTTTACTAGTATTTCTTTTTATTGTATCAATGTAAAACTTAACCATGTTGTCTTAGTGGAAATATAGCCATAATGAAGTACACAAGGGGTCTATAATGGTGTCAAACCAAGGGGATGGGAAGACAGTGGGATAGTCCATTTCCCCCACTTTTTTGACAGGGGGGTATTCCGTCTCCCCACTTTCAGGAACGGATTTTCGTCCTTGATACAGGGTCTTTCTATATCGTGAAATTAGGCAATAATGTTTGAAGGAATCAATGAATAATAATAATAATTATTAATAATATAAAATAATATTAATATTGTTAATCAGGCCGTTGTTTTTAGAGATCGATTAATTTGCAGTTATCATTAATATATGAAAAAACTTACAAAATATACACTTTGTAACTATGACAGTGCACCTTTAATAGTGGCTTCATTATTCATGTAATTTAAACATTATTTATATCTATGATTGGGTGCTTCCAGAAAATTTTGAAAAACCCAAAAGACAGGGATCCCTGACAGGGTATAGGGGCATCGCCACTGTTGTGAAAGAAATCTATAGAAATCCAAGTATAATTAAACTGAATATACTTTTTAACAAAAAGAATAAAGAAATTTTAATTAAATTAAGTAAATATATACAAGAAGGTATGAAAAGAATGTAAATGTATGAATATATGTGTGTGATTTTATATATATTATATGTATCTAGGTATTACTGTATATTATGTTCTCCCACTTTAACTTTAATTTCACTTTGCTCACATTTGTATTGAAATGTATAAAAAAATTTAACCTCATGTACCATATTATGGTCTGAGAGAATAAAGAATTGAATTGAATTGAACTGAAAGAAAAACTTGGTTTGAAAATCAAAATGAAAGGCTCTCTTTGAAAGTGAAGTAGAAAATTTAGACATGAAATTAATGTAAAAAATACTTAAATAAGCAAGCAACACAAAATCACAAATAAAAATACAAAAGAGTGAGAACAGAGTGCTTTGAAAGCTTGGAACAGAAATCTGACTTTAAAAATTCATGACTCATTAGAGCTCGAAGAACATCAAATATATCTGGCAAAACATAGTCACCTCATTGTCCGTTTGTTCCTCTTCAGCTGGGTTAAATTTCGATAAGACATCCTTGATCTCTGTCAGACTTATTTCAATTTCTTCTTCTGTGAGGACGCCATCGTCATTGAAGTCATATTTTGACAGAGCAGAAACCAGATCCTGCAAGATGAAAAATATTTTATAGAAACTGATACTGCACTTTAAAAACTATTATCGCTATTATTTTTATCATACAACCAATAACAACATACAAGTAGAAGCGCACCTAGAGTTATTCAGGGCTAGTTCTGCCACTCGCTAAATTTGCCAATGGCAAAATTTAAAAACTTATTTGCTGAATTTTAATGTAATCTGGCGAAATAATTTATTTTAATATTATAATATTAATAGCCATTTAAATGCAGAAAAAGATGACTTTTCAGTTTTTAACATTTTTATAGATAATTTGGTGAATTTTACTATGCCAGAACTAGCTTATTACTGTACATATCATAATCTGAGTTTGCAGTGTTATATATTTTTGTACTTCTTATATTGTCAGTTAAGCCATTATTTTTGTCAGGATCAATTAATTTGCAGTACTTACATGTAGTTTATTACTAATGCAAAACTTGAAATTGCGGGCAGTAATTAGAAATGCCATTGAGATTACCGTGGAGTTTTTCATTCACTGTGGCACTTTTTTTGCCACAGACTAAAAATAATTTCAAGATGTATTTTTTTCTTATTATTAAAAATAAAGAATACTTTATGCTACAATTACTGTGGATACTATTTCTCCACAGCATTTATTTTGCTGTGAATATTTTCTTAATTGCAGGGGTTCCTAATGTATGTATAAATAGCAAAATATGACAATTGTCACTGTGATTCTGCACATTTATAATAATTTGTTTAATTAAATACCTTTTCTTTAATTTGGTTTAGATGTATGTCCGCTCCCTGACAGCACAGCTGACCAAACAGCACCACGAGAAAGGTCAAGGTCAACATGCTGCTACTGTAAGAGAAAATAAAGAAATATTATACGCCTACTTGGCTAATTAGCTAAATTGGGTCATTTTCTGAAATGGTAAAATAATAATAATAAAATAAACGTTACTGCAAATAAAACAATATTAACATTCACAAATAAAGGAAATTTGCGATGCAGCGTTATAAAAAGCTAAAGAAAGTACACTTGTCAAAATGGTGAACATAGCAATGGTGCACCTCCATCAGTACATGGCAGTGGCACTTTATGATTGTCATTTGGTGGCGAATCAAGTTATCAACATCCTAAAGGCAAAACAGTAATTTGAGTAAAGACTAAACCCTGTTAACTTGAAATATATGCATTAAAAACTGCCAATCTATCGTTTGCACTATTTGCATTTGCTATACTGTCAGTGATACGTACAAAAACAATAGCATGTCATTCACCAGCTTTATTAAACTCCTTCAAAACTAGAAACAGCACACCTAGAGCACCAAGATTCTAAAGTTTGTTTTTCCTCCATAAATCAGGAAGTACATCGTCACTTCCGTTTGTAGTTGTAGGTAATAACTTTCCTCCTCTGTAAAGCACACATCCTATTACAAAACAAGCTCTGGCAAAAGTACACCGGTTGAAGGGCAAAATCATAAAACAAAATAGCAAAATAGAATTACATAATATTTTATACATTAGCTGTCATCATTATCATCATTTTAATGGAACCTTAAACGCAAAGTATGCAATCTATCAAAAAAACAATGTATACAAAAATGCATAAAAGACTGGATCGCTATAAAAATCATAACCTTTCCCCCCCCACCCTTTTTTATTGATCGCAAAACTTTTCTATTTAACAAAATTTAATTTTGCATGATAAGTTAGAACCAATTTTGGTTTGTTTTGATTAACGACACCCCTGGAGCACATTGATTTATAAATCATCGGCCAATGAATGTCAAATATTTGATTATTTTGAGATGTAGTCAACGCTGCCAGAACTGCTGTGTAAACAATACAGAACCAATGGACACATCAATGCAGAGAAAAAATAGGATTTTTTTTTTATTAAAAAAAATATCAACATTAATGAGGTAAGTTATATATATTTTTTTATTCGTCAGAAACCATGTTCCAAGTAGCGGAATCAGAGTATAGATCCTTGTACCCATCCAGTTGCAGATACAGAAAATCCATTTAGGGGTATCTAAAAAATCCACGGATTCTTTAACGTTAAATAATAATAATAATACCAACAAAGAAAGTTTACACATTTTGAACAATGATATTTTTAATATAGCCTTCGAAGGGATATACTGGAAAACATATCAGCATTTACCCCGATCACTTCAAACTAATACTGGATTTTTTTTTCGTTTTGTCCAAATCTCACGTGGTCAACTGATGAAACTTGATAATAGGCTTTTGGTCTGTAAAATCTGAAATATGTTGTTAATAAGTGCGTTTTCACTCATTTAGTGATAAGGTATCCACGTTATAAAAAACCAAAAACATTTTTAACAAATTAAGTTAACAATTGAAAATGCCACGCTTAACTTAAATTGAGCATCATATCGATTTTCAGAAGTTTGATTCTTCAAGTGACACTGTTGACGTATCATAATGTTTAACTGTTGCCCTCGTAATAGTTTACATGCTAAAGAAACAAATAAACACTATACTAATCACAATTACTCGAATATTAACTGCGTATCTCGCCTAGAACAGTGACAATACCTTACACTGTCCAGCATATTCACCAAATTTGAACCCCATTGAATACATTTGCGATGAATGGGAACGAAGTGCATACAAACAATTACCACTGTCAACAAGCATGAACAATTTTCAACCGTTTTTCTTAGAGATATAAAGCAACAAAATCTCGCATATTTACCATGTTATCTTCCATGCCTGTAATGGTGCGGACGTGTGATTTAGGGAAGGATGCATGGTACCCAGGTATCAGCACTTGTATTGTGCTCAATATATCCCTATTTCTTTTCATTTCTAAATATCAGCTAGATGTAATGCATATTTAATTAAATGATCTCACTTCTAATAGTTCTATAGTGTATACTTTCTTTTTTGTTTGAGTATATAAATACAGCAAACGTCTGAGATGCGATAAGTCTTCGGATCAATCCCCTTCAGTGAGCTTTTTTAGTTCCAGCCACTGTTCCACGATTAGAAAAAGCCATGGTATCTGCCATCCTGTCTGTAGGAAGATATACATACATACATACATACATACAGACAGACAGACATACATACAGACAGACAGACAGACAGACAGACAGACAGACAGACAGACACACAGACAGACAGACACACACACATACACACTGGTATATATGAATGACAGTGGCGTGTTTATGTAGACCATGAGTCACAAATGCATTGTATTTCAAAACTATTAGCCGCCGATTGAGCAAGTTTTCTGTGTGTCGTTTAAAAAAAAAAAAAAAAAAAATAGTCTCAAACGTTTGGCCATGCTTGATTAGATTAGAAAGCCGGTTACATAATTACCCGGATGTAGGAATCCAATAATACAATAATATATTTCAATGGGTTGAAGTCTGCTTCTTGAACAATTCTCATGTATTAAGCCGGCATGAGATAGCATGATAAAATCTCATTTTGAGAAAGCACAGACCAATGCGGGTGATTGGCAGTATCTGTGTTCTGTGACAATGAGCTAGGTTTAACAAAAACCAAGAGCGCGTACAGACACCACAACGGAAACGCGTTCATGTCACGCACGATACATAAACGTATTACTGGACGTGCTCGCCAATTCCGTGAAACTACGTTATATCCGTACTAGCCCGAAATTTGTATACTTTATATTATTTGAATACCTTACCTGAATAAATAAATTAATAAATTAATAAATAAATAAATAAATTAATTAATTAATTAATAAATTAATAAATGAATGAATAAATAAATAATTAATTAATTATAATGATCAAATAAAAATTAATAATAAATAAATTAATTAATTAATAATAAATAAATAAATTAATAATAATAATAATAATGATAATAAAATTAAAATTAAATAATTAATAATAAATAAATAAATAAATAGATAAGTAGGTAGATGGATAAGTAAATAATCCATCTGTAATTTTAAATAATTTACTTATTGGCTGTTCCAAGTGTGGATATCCTGGTTCTTTATTATTATTTATTTACTACATTCATTTTTAGTTTTAAAAAAATGGGTTTTAATTGATGTAATTATGTTTCAGATAATTCTGTGTTACAAACATTAATTTTGCAGTTTAAAATTGTTTTATCGATGGAACTATATTTCGTCGCTGTCAAGCTACTTCATTCGCGTCCGCGTGTTACGAATTCGTTAATAAATTGTTAATCGTTATTCTTTTGCGTTGCTTTGTTTAATTAACTATATAGTTTAATATGTCGACAAAATATATTCGTTGTAGAAGCATCTCTTGGAGTAAATGGCTTTTTATTTGTAGATTTTTTTACCCCTAGCCGAAGGCGATGGGTAAAAGAGCACACAGAGGGAATGGGTACTTAAAAAGCCATTTATCCCTCGTGATCCAACTATATCTTATAATGTCACAAGTGGATTCAATGTTAGCACGGTGTGTATATTCTATTAAATTTAACAAGGCAGTTTACTTATATTGCCTGTGCGCTCTTATAATATCACAAGTGTATTCAGTGTTAGCACGGTGTGTATATTCTATTAAATTTAACAAGGCAGTTTCCTTATATTGCCTGTGCGCTCTCTGGATGATAGTTTTCCTGTTAACCCTACTGATATTGTCACCGCAGAAAAAGAGTTCCTCTAGATTATGAGGTGCATCGGGAGTATTTTCATAAGATTTTCCTACAGATAATCAAATGAATTACATGTTTGATGTACTGTTATATTTTACATTCTTATAACAACACTTTTTATGAATTTACCCATGCTCCGATAATTGTAATTTTAAAAATATCTTAAACTGAGTTTTGTAAAAACTATCTTCTATAATGCGGTCGCGGATATGACAAATGAACACATCACACAGACGTCCCTTCAAGTTGGTGTCAAGACTATCTGTAGTTTTATCCGTCTCTAGTTTTTCTCAGCATACCCATGGTCACATGACATGTTTACAGGCGAGCATTGCATATTCTGCTGCAAATCAAAATGGTCATCCACAGTTCGTTTCATCACTGACGATACCGGACTTTACCAAGAAGTCGTATAAAAGTTGCCCTGTTATTGTAAACGAGGCCACGTTACACGATGAAAAAAGTCAAGTTTGTTTTATTTAATGACGCCTCTAGAGCACATTGATTTTTATCTTATCATCGGCTATTAGACGTCAATCATATGGTCATTATGACATATGTTTAAAGGAAATCCTCTGCCGGAATAGGCTACTATTTCCGCTAAGCAACAAGAAATCTTTTATATGTACTTTCCGCTAGTCAGGACAGCGCATACCACGGCCTTTGATGAACCAGTCGTGGACCACTGGTTGTAAAGGAAAATAGCCCAAACTGCAAATGGGCCCACTGAGAAGGATGGACCGCTTCACGGGCGGACACGCTGCCGTTTGGACAATAACCCGCTCCTATGACACCAAGGTTATTGGTAGCATCTCTTATTTATTTCCATTAGTGTAATACGACAACAAAATGGAATGTTGTGTTATTATATTGATCTGAGGGATTACAGTGTACAAAAGCATACCTCAACGACTGAAGCTTTGTGGACAATTCCATTAAAATGTCAACCTCCTAATGAATTTTTGAAAATCATTTTTACTATGAATGTTTGGTATCATTCGAAAGATATAATGGAGATTAAGAATTTATGTCGTTTTAAAACAAAATTTATTTCTATGAATTATAGATACAAATGTATTGGCTCCTAGAACGATACAGGAAACGTTAAGTCTGTGCTTTAAAATTTGAACTTTCTTTGTAAATGAAATGATGTTATTGTTTCTTTGTTATATTCGAATTAGGTTGGCACACCTTCAACCAAAAGTTCACCCATCCCCACTCCACCTCCACTCAACCGCACCTTCACTCTACCCACCTACACTCTACACTCTACTACACCTCCACTCTACCCCACCTCCACTCCACCCTGCTCCACCATCGAACACACACATACAACTGGAAATCTATTGATGATCTTTGGAATAAAAAGTAAAGAAAAGTTTGTTTTATATATATTGCTGTATTATACACTTTTTCATTTAACAATAATAGTTAACAAGAGTTACAGGAGTGTTTTGTCTTGTTTAACGACACTACATTGTTTAAAGCACATTGATTTATTAATCATCGGCTATTAGATACCAAACATTTCGTTATTTTGACATGTAGTGAAGTGTGAGCTAGCCTCCAGCGGGGTTTGAACCACTGTCATCAGCTTGAGAGGCCGATGTTCTACCACTGGACCACTGAGATGCTTAGTCGACATCTGATCCAGAGGCGATGCAAAACGTATCTGTGGTCTCACGAGGTGCAAGGTTTTCTAACATCATCTAAAAGATGCCGTCACCACTTTAGTATATGTCCATCCGGGCGTCCGGCATGGTATATGACCATGACAGTTTGCCCAGCTGGACACAAATTCCTTGCAAACGTATAAAACACATATTTATCATAATTCTTGTCTGTTGACAGACACAATGTTACTTAGCTAGAGCGATGACAACACTTCCGGTTAACAATTAAAAGTCAATGTGTCTTTGATTGTTGTGCATCTTAAGAGTGGTACTAATTCCTCTAGACTGGCAACCTCTAATTAGATTGAAAACATCCAGTCGACGGTCGATAGTAATTAACTGAACAGGCTTACAACTGGAATTTACAGTCACATACAGTATATTAATTTAAGTTATCGACATTAAATGCTATCCATAATCATGGACTGTGACAAATCCTTTCTGTCTGAAGAAGATACATCCTCGTATATAAAAACAGTTCTGCTCTCTTTAACTTCCTTCCATCCGTCATATAGATCTTTGCCTTCTTAATTGTGATTTCTTTTGAATAATCTAGTTATCGGTGAGGTCGTCTCGGGCAGTTTTGTCGATGACAGGAACTTGTCTTTGGTTCAAATCCAGATAAGGACATCATTGTTGATCTGTCTAAACGAACACTTGGGTTCGGCTCCATGAATGCCATGCTTACTTTTTATCATGTTATTTATTTATTTAGCTTTAACTTTACTTTTAGGGTATATGAGAATAATTAAAAATAAAGTGAGATATGTCTAATTTGAAGAAGAGGAGGCTATCAGACTTCGAGTACTTCTGAAAGAATGAGAATGTGTTCAGTAAAGACTTATTACATTCTACGTATTCTAAACTCACACCACAGTTATTTTAGGAAATTAATATTTATTTATTTGTTTTGTAGGTTACATTTAATATGTTCTGTTATTCTTATGTCCTCTGTGATGATTTAGGGTTACTTTCTACGATGACAATTGTTTTGCCTTTGTATTAGATCATTGTTTTACATTGTAAGGTTTTCATTTTCCCTATTTATTTATTGAAATTGGTGGCAACAATTTATAACTTGCCTAGTGCATTTCATAACCTTTTTCTCGAAACCTAATATTTTCAAGTGTTGTACCCTTAAGTCCCACGTAACTTAAGGGTCTAATTGTCTAAATATTGATTACGAATGAAACTCGCATGCATGTGTTGTACCATCCTTACAATGTCAGGGGTCACTCCGGTCATTCCGAGTCCGTTTGGACCCCTGACCAACATAACTCATAAAAACTCGGGCTGCT
>JAULBS010105696.1:0-15583 GCA_032355785.1 Symmetromphalus regularis
GAGGCTCGGGTTTACAACATTAATTCACTCGGGACAGATAATCCGTAATAACCCGTAGCTCGATGATTATTCTCTAAGTACTTAATTATTATTACCTGAATTGTGGAGATGAAGACTATTTTCCAGAAACATATTTCTACAGTACATGGCTTCATCTGTATTTTAAAGCTGCTGTCTGAAATAATGTTTAATATTTAACCATTTAGAATAATAAATCTTCCAGGCTCAATATGTGCTGATAAAATGGTGGCTAGATTTGAAAGTTGAGTGTAAGCAGTTGATGTTATCCTTTGACAGGAAAGACCATAAAGTTGATTTAAACTGCAGTTGTGTTTCCATTGTTATATAAGATAGTGATGAGAGACTGCAGATTTAATATTTGAACAGTATAATAGTTTAATACTACATATTAAGTTTTGAAAGGAATGTTTGACAGTGAGTTTTTTTTATTTATAATGTGGAATGATGTAATTGATTTAATACTACAACGTACATGTTGTTTTAATTACTAGTATACAAAAGGTACCAGGTTACATACCCACTGGACCTGCAGATATCGGCACTGTTCTTGCAAAAACATGTATGTGATCAATTTCTATAAATAGCCTTTTTGTGGTAATCAGGTGCCTTAGAGCCACTAGCATTCATTTGACTAGCTGTTTATTTTGATCAGCCAGTCAAGTGCAATAAATTCACCAAATTTCAGAACCATGTCTGTTTCAAACCGTTGTACTTCCTTCTCCTGGACAATTTTGGCAAGATATTTTTGCAAGAACAGTGATGATTGACAATTCTGCTGTAAGTTAATAGTCTAGATTCTAGATTCAAATGTTTTTATAATGGACAGATTAACATAAAATGACTTAACTGTTCAGTAGTTATATTTAAATGCATTGTCCCACGGACCCTTGACCTAATTAATTTCCAAACAAAGAATTAGTTTTAAATATAAACATTCAGCTACTTACATAACCACCACATTCTCTTATTATCAATATTTAAAAAATAATAACAGAGTTTCTAGAATACGGTAGCCCGATGCCCGTGGGTAGTAGGTTTTTGCAGTCAGGCTACCAAAAAATCACTTTCCATTAGCCTGAAAAGCTATTGGAATTTCAAAATTTAAAATAATAAAAATACTGCAACGAAAAAGAGCCCGATCTCAGGCAGAAAGTTTTCCCGGAAAATAAAAAAATAGTTTTGAAACAGCTCCTGTGAAAAAGAAGTGAGCAATCAGCACTCTGTATTCTGTGAATGATCACGCTTTACTTCAGTTTCCCGCGGATTATTTTAGCCACTTCCGATGTTCTATGGAAAATTTGAAACACTGAGGATCTCTGGGCTCTTATTGGTCGAGAGCAGTCACATGGAAGTCCAACATGGCTGTGCCTGTAACCTGTCTTCCGCAACGTGGCCATAGGTCGTAAAATTCTTTTTAAGAGACAATTTGTTTCAATGGAATTCGGCAACAGGGATAAAATAAATTGATGAGACCGGCAAAAACAAATTTAAGTGGAATTTGTTGGACCTTTAAAGTTCACCAGAATGCACCATTTCTCTTTCTATTTCAGTAAAAGCTCCCAAACCCAGCCCCGGAAGGGTCGCTTTGCTCCCTTGCAAAAAAGACCAGTTTTTGCCATGTTACCATAAAAACATCACAATGAAAGGAAATGTGCATTCTTGTTGTTTTCCATGAAATGTACCCTTCTGAGGTTCTTTTTTCATTTTTTTTTAAATTTCAGCTGTTTTTCTGATTTGCGATACTCACCCCTGTTAATATATTCATTGTTATCTATTACATTAAAGCTAATAATAATTTTTACTTTAGGTTGTCAGTTTTTAATCTTACTTCGACTGAGTCGGTCATCAGCAAAATGATCACATGTGGCATTTTTTGTAAATAAACTTGTAGGTCGCTATCTGATAGATCTATTGTGTTCTTTTGTTTTTGAAAATGGTGACACAAATCTTACAATGAATTAAGGGTGCAGACACGTACATTTTTTGTAATGGATTGTTTTTTTAAAATCCTGCAAAATGTGACTCGTACCGATCGTCAAGTTTGAGTTTTATTTTTAGGAGGTAGGACGACTGAAATTTTAAGTTGGGCTAGTGAATTTTGAAAATCACTGGACCGATGGCTTGTGGATATAAAAAAAATTCTAGGAGCCCTGATAATAATTAATTATGCTCACGGACAGATAAATCGGAAAAAAATAATGCTTTTTTCCCCTTGAAGGTGTGACGTATATATTTTTTAGTCTCGTGACGGGTATTCCCCCATTAGCCGTTATTTTAAAACTTCTGAATATTTTGGTAGCTGCAAAAACATTTCATATCAATTCCCTATACCATGGTTCAGTTAAAATGTCTTGCGTGATATGAAAATGAGATCTAGTATAACGAATGCATGTAAGTTTCATTCATAATCAGTATTTAGAGCACAAAGTCCCTTAAATTCTGTGGGACTATGCCTTTAAGCACCATAAGGCTTGGTCATTACATTTGTTCGAATAGTATTTTGTTTGGTTATTATTTCAGGGTAAAGACCATCTGTTAGCCAGTGAGAAGAGTTCAGAAACTGGTCCTGCCCATACCGGTGTTCCAGACATGGCACAGATTTTAAAGGGACTCAACAAGGTCAAACTAAAATCTGTTCAAAGGTATCACATGGCATACTGTCATCATGTTGACTAATATAGCTTTATGATTAGTAATGTCGAAGTAAATGCCATGGTTAATCAAAGGCCGTGGTATGTGCTGTCCTGTCTGGGACAATAGCCGATGATAAGATAAAAATCAACGAGCTTTAGAGGCGTATTTAAATAAAACAAACTTTACTTTAGTTAAGTGCCAAAAAAGACCTTTACACTTAATTGCCATGCATGATCTATTGTAAGATACAATGTCTGTTCAAAAGAATGCATATGATCTATTATAAGATACAATGTCTGTTCAAAAGAATGCATATGATCTATTATAAGATAAATGTCTGTTCAAAAGAATGCATATTCTTCTATAAAGACTATGTTACTCAACTCCTTTTTATTTATTTATTTTAAAAACATTTTTTTTTTTTGTCTCAATTAAAACAAAAATTGTTGTTAAGTTTAGAATGGGGATTATGAAATCTTTTCCTACTTTACCTACCTACCCATGTTCCTGGCTACCTACCTATTTATATTTATTTTATCACTACTTATACTGATTTATGCCATTTTCCTATGGGAGCATGGATTATCAACAAAATCTCTTACTTATGCCATTTTACTGTAGAAGAATCGGCAGTCAGCAAACTCCACTGGAAGTGAAAAAAAACTAGAAAGATTTTAAATTGTTTTATCTCCAGGTCACCTGGTGGGACACCTTTCCGACAGAAACCCTTCAACTCTGCTGGTGACCCTGCCTCTATCATTGCTCAAGCTCTCAAGAAGAAGTTTGCTCACAGACATCTCTACAGCCCTGACCACAACAAGGAAAACCAGGATAACTCATTCAGCTCTCCAGAAAAAAGTCCCGTTAGGCCTGTAAGTTTAGAATTACATGTATGTAATGGCTGAAAATGGGTAAATCAGCAAATTCAGAAAGCACTAGACAAGGTTATTTCTAGATATTATAAGGATTTAGACAACAAATACAGAAAAGAAAGTGATTTTGTGAGTACAAATAGTGATACTAGGTTACATACTTTTTGTAAACCGCATAATGTATGTTAAGGTTACTCATTGGAAATGTTTCTTTTGGATTAGCACCATTAGGAGTTTATGGTACAGATAACATATCAAAAATCACCTTTACTGGTGTGTTGGTTGGTTTATTTTTCAACATAGAATTATTTGTGGATACACAGAAGTGCCTCACTGGGACAGTATAATCAGTTGCCTTCTCCGAAACACTATCTGTAACAACTCTAATCAGTTTAAAGATTTCTGTTCTAACCAACAATGAATGTGTTCTTTTCAGTTTGGACAGCATATCTTGAGGAAAACAAACAAAAGATCATCGTTGGTTACTGACAGCACACAGGTTGTTTGTGGTGGTCCCCTCCAAGAGCGTAATTCTTGATGACTTTTCAAAATGGAGTTTTCAAGGAAGTAACAAGACTATGAATGCATAATGAAGTGATCTCTTGAAATCTGCTGATAGTTATTGTGATATTAGATTTGTCAACATTTCAGAAGCTCTAATTATAATATACTCACACCATTTGCTGCTTTTAACTTTGGTAGGACAGAACCATATTCAAGTGCTTGTGTAGAATTGAGGTGAAAGTAGAAGATGATAAAGACTTTTATTATTATTAATAGAAACTACGTTGATGTAATTTATACCTACAGATGACAGTTTAACGAGTACTACTCTTAATCAATTATAAAGCTATACACAACCACTGTTTGAATTATTAAACATTTCATTCAATAGGTCAGCTAGCAGAGATGTCATTTATCAAGAAAGAATGTGGTATGGTAGTTTTTCCAATGCACAGGGAAAATGATAGTAACAACTGAAGTTGTCAGTAAGGTGGACTTTTCGGATAGTGGTGGGATATTTCTTTAATGATATTTTCCTACAGTATTTTAAAATTTTGTGGGAAACTTAAGAATTTCTCCCGCTAATGTGTGAAAATGTTAATAGATGCTGTGATACTAGCCATAGTTTTTTCCAGACATTTGTATTTACTTATGCATGATGTACCTAGAATTTCAATTTTCAGTGCTATTAAAAAAATAGCATTTTGAATTGCAGAAAACAATTGTAAATATATATTTTGTTTTCTTATTTCAGATTTTGTCTTTTTCTATAATTACTTCACAATTCAAAAATTAGAAATATTCAGTTAAAAATTACTACTTGCATCTTTCATTCTTTTAATTGAAAAATTTATTTATAGCCACCCATTGTAGAAAGTTCTAATGTGCAAGTGTCTTTTTGATGATTAGTTTTATTGTTTTGTTTTTTTAGGCTTGTATTAAGATTTTGTTTTAAGGGCAATTATTTAAAATCTTATACTTTCAAACACGAACAAAAAAATATATACTATAGCCCATGTATATTTTTAATTTTAAAAAATTTGAAATAAGACTTCTTCTTCATGCAACATTGTATTGTTTTCACATTTCAATAATTCCTTTTTCT
Organism: Symmetromphalus regularis; assembly: GCA_032355785.1. Lineage (NCBI taxonomy): Eukaryota > Metazoa > Mollusca > Gastropoda > Neomphalida > Neomphalidae > Symmetromphalus > Symmetromphalus regularis. The sequence goes on from JAULBS010105696.1 coordinate 5,137, forward strand.
CTTACTCTGAACATGTCCACACTGTCACCGTTTATTATATTTTAAAGTTCTATATTAAATAATCTATATGGATGCAGTTAAAAGACTGCAAAGGCCATTCGATCAGAGTCAAAGATCTCAATAGTATACCTTCTTGGACATTAAAAGTCTGAATTGTGCACATTTTAAAAGTAAGAATGTATCACAGTGAAAATGTTATCATCAATAAACAACATGACTAGTTGTGTGCAAATTGTCAGTGTTTGTGTTATATATATTTTTCCACTGTTAATCTTCAAAATGTGGAATGTTTTCTTTTTAATGAATTTCCCAATATATTCAACTACATTTTGCCATAGTACTACAAAGTATTTTGCTATTTTAAAAAGTTTAAGTTCCCATTTTATCTAAATTGTATTGACGAAACTATTTTTCTTGTTTTTGTCTAAACATTTTTAAAGCCTTTTATTTTAGGAAACACCGACATTTTTTAGAAGACAAGTTTCCGAATTAATCATTTTTTAACCAGTCTATTACTCTGTCATAACACTTTCATGATTGTATAAACTTGCATGCTAATCTTTAAAAATAAAACAGTCTGAATATATATATATATATTTGTAAATAAAACTATTTGCACTGAATTTTGTTGAAAGTCTGTGATATCTTGTATTACTGATTTTAACAGTTTCTCCTCTTGTTCACATGCTACATCAGCAATCAACTCTGTGGCTAGATGTTTTTCTGATCTTCTGTCACTATTGAGATAGGACGTAGGGAAATTGTATTAAGGTGCCTCTTCGTGTGAGAGTAAACTTAATATTTTCTCACAAGACAGTTACTCTCGGTGACCTTTCCATCTGCGAACAAAATATGTCAACAGCAGTTGTCTGCAATATGTTGCTATGCTTCCAAGAGTTCCTCTCTTTTGGCCTTTCTACTTCATAGCAGTAATGTTTAGAAATATATGTCCGACAGCTATTTCCATAGAAGAGTGCATCAAAATTATTGTCTTGGAAAAGGAAAGTGCTAGATGCAGCATGTATAATAATAGTACAGCAAAAGTGCTAGTTGAAGAGGAAACATCTTGGTGCATAACTGGTTACTGAGGATGGAAAACATGGTGCATACCAAACACTTTTTGTAGAATTGAGATTAGAAGATTCAAATTTCTGTGAATGCCAGTTACAAATTATACAGGCTGGTAAATGTTTTTCACATACTACGTTGAAAAGGGCTTAGTGATTATAAAAGAAGATTATGAAAGAAAAGAATTGAGATACCTCTTCAGTGTCAAATAATGAAAACTGCAACATGATATAACACACACTCCATCATCATCTCTCCCCACCCATGTTTCTTCACAGTAAAGGATCTTTCATAAGCACTTCTACAGAATGAACTACAGCTTCTGATATATCAGTAATGATTTAAAATCATCTTCCAATAAAACAACAAACAAATGACTAATATTAAAATGGGTTTCTTTAATTCATGTAATTTTTACATAATTTGAAAAATAAGTTTAAACCAAATCAATCATTTTATAAGGACTGTATGTAAAGTTGTATAAATTCAATCAACATGTGACAAAAATTAGAACTGCAAGTAAAAACAACATTTAAATTACTTTATATAGTTATCTACTTTTCATTTTGTGGGACATAAAACATCTTGCCAAAAAGAAAGATGACATCTTCAAGTAACTACAAAGCCTGCATCACAAGATGAAGGCAAAACATCTGGTTCTAAGTTCTTAAGGGGTTACTGTAAGGTAAGTTACTAATGAAATGCTCTAACAAGTTACGCATAAGAATAATCGGCTCGGGGATGAAAGCAGCTTTGAACAAATAATTCTTATCTTTGTAGGATCTTGAAAAGTAGGATGTTAAGGAGATACATTAAGTGCTTATCATGGCAAATGCCAAAGGTCATGTCACAAAATTCACTTAAATACATTCTAAAAAAAAGATCTAAATGCATTTTTCTGGCATCTGGGAAAAATCATTATTAAATAGGAAAGAATTTTTATAAAATTAATATTCACATTGCAGAATGGTAGCCTAAACTGTGGAAATCAATACACAGTTATTTTATGCCCAAACCAAAACTATACTGAACAGAGAAGAAATGCAAAATTAATTTACAATGTTTGATTGAATAAAAGTTAACCATATTTTGATGGTTTATGGCTGTATGAATTTCTCGTCTAATTTGATTAGACTGGATCTGAAAAAACATTTACATTTCTTTTGCTGTTCAGTATATAATAAATCATGAGATGAATGGGATAAAAATATAATTAGGTGACTTAAGTGAAAAGATCAATACTAGCATAATTACTATTCTCTTTGGTTATGAATATGGAATATATAAAATTATCTATAATAAAGAAGTGGCTGGTACCCCACTTTTACCCTTCTGGAGTCGGAAGACACTTTTACTTAGCCATTTAAATAATAAAATATTTCAAAAAGAATTTTAAGAATAACTCAACTTCTCAAGTTTCTTGATATTGGTAATCTTAAAAAAAAACATGAAAACAAATTTTTACATCAATCTTGTTTTATTTAATTGACATAAACATTGATAAAATTTGGCAGGTTGATTGAAAATACATTCTGCAAGCAGTAACAAATGAAAACAAAGATTTGAAACCTAAGGAAAATCAGATTTGAAATCATTATTGTAATATTAATTCTTCAAATGAAAAGCCTTTACTCTGAGACAAAAATTACAACACTGTAAAAGCATAGCATCTAATGCAATGAATCATTTTTGAAACTAACACTTTCTTGTAACAATAGTCATATTATATGAAACATTTTATTAGAAAGACTGCAAATTACCAAAAATACAACTGTTACAGCAAAATCAGAAAGAATGACCATTAAGAAGGAAGCTGAAGATTTGTTTAATGAATAAAGACTGCTATTACAGTTACATATATGTAGTCATTTACATTCCATCTATTTGCAGTTATAATTTCAAATTTTATTACATATCTCATGTAGCCATTTGAAAATGAAGTTATTTAGACCTACAAGTATGTGTTTTCAAAGTGGAGCATTTTCTTTTTAAAATGTCTAAAAATTTGCATATGACTGATTTTCCAACTTTTTACTGAACTTGTTCTGCTTAATTATTAATAATTCTGTGATAATTATTATACTGGTACATACAACAATATGGATGATTGCCATTACTATTTTTAAGATTACCGATAGTATAAAATAAGTGATACAAAATCTTATATTTTGTGTATTTATATAGTAAACATAGTAAAATTAAAAAAATTATAAAGACAAAATCTTGAATTTTATAATTTGAATAATACTAAAATAAATATAAATATTGTATACATAAAAACATCAATAAAAGATGAAATCTACAGCCTGTTTATAATCAAGTCTGTAACCCTTCATCACCATTACACAACATAACCTTCCTGTAAAAGTTCCGTTTATAAATGTTCCTGGCCCCATGCTTATACAAATTATTTTTTTATGTCTACAGAAGAAACCTACATCTCTCATATACTTAAGCTACTTGTATTTGGTTAGGAGCACGGGACTCATAATTATACTATAGCCTCTAATATACATATCATAAAGAACTTGTCGGACAGAAAGACAACACCCTCAATAGGTTTATGAAAGTGAATCAGTCTTTACAATGTCTTGCACATCAGGGAAGATTTACTACATTTAGTCCACACTATAACTGGGGCTAATATATTTTGTATAAAATTTAAAAAGTTAAAATCATAGCTTACATATTTTAGATAGAATTCGAAGTCAGCCTGGGTTTCTTTTTTCCTTCTTTTAAATGGGATTAAAACTGTGTAATTTGAGTGATCATTGGTTTTGATCAATGGTTCTTTTGTTTAAATGGTTTTGATATTTTGCTTGGCTTTCACCAGTTTTGGTTTACCTGCCTATCTCTGTTCTGCTGTTGTAAGACTTAGTTTGACCTGTGGTCAAATAAATTAAAGTGGTTTAGATAGTTCCCAGTCACATGTCTCACCAATCTGGCGGGTTAAACGTGGAAGCACATACTCAACAACAGACTGATTACTTAGCTTTCTACCAATCTTCCCCTAGGCTCTATATTACATGTTCAAAAACATATTTGATTACTTTGATATTTCACCATCCAGAATGGCTATCTGGACAGTTTCACCTGACATAAAAAAATAAAAAATAAAACAGTTTAGACTCTAATGCCATGCTCTCCAAACACATTACAAAAGCATCATGTGGTATGAAGGTGATAGTGCACCTTTCACAGCAAGGTCTGCAATACTTACATGTAGTTACTATAAACTATAATTTAAAAACTATTTAAGTCAGCCTTAGATACGCTGGACTCACAACATGGCTGCTGAACAATGGATACTGGGAATTATCTATAACCTACAGAAGCTAGTCTTAAAAGTAACAACAAGCAAATAGGGTTTGAATTGCAATTTATAACATTCCAAACAGACCATCATAAATGTCCGGTTTAAAAAACATATTTATCTGGCACTTGAACAAGTCTTTATATACATGCCTAGTGAAAAAATATAAATTTCTACATGTATGACATCGTTAATCGTTTTGTTTGGATTTATAACAATATAAGTAAAACATACTTTGTATAGTTAGTAAAAAATACATTTTATAAATCATGGGTGTTTAGGAAACTGCATTTTTCAATCCAAGCTTTAGAGAACTATACCTTATATATAATTATAATTACATAACCACATCTGTGAAGAAACGTTACAGCAAAAGTACAAGTACATGTAGTACATTATTCAAAGAAAATGTAAAAAATGTGAAATTTCAATATCACATGATTGGGCACCTGTTCACCTATATTTGTCAGAAATGCATTTGAAATAAATTGAAAGAAAAACATGTTTCTGTTAGTTGTCATGTTTTTATTATATTTTAATGATGAAATGGTAGTTTGACTACATTTTAATTGCCCAAAATATTATGATGAACCTCTTTACACTTGATCATATATTCTTCATGGTAAACGTCAATATCTCTGAAATGAAGTTGCTTTGAGCCAAAATATATGGACAGCATCACAGGACTAAAAATATTTAGCATTTTTTTTCACAGATGTGGTCACATTTTATTTAAAGGAAAACACACATGTAGAACTTGGCAAGATAAGACAATTACTTCAAAAAATTTCTTCTGAATTTTTAATGTCACTGCCAAGTTGTGGACTTTTAAACATGTCTGATGGGACGTCTTTAGATACCACAACCTTAGTGCAAAACACAGCATCTAGTAATAATTATTTTAATGATCATCATGCACCAGTGACGTGTATGAAATGTTCCTTAACTATCTCAAAGGAAAAATGACATTTTATAATTATACCACAACCAGAAATATTGTTCACAGTGAAGAATAAAACAAAATATCTTAAATACTGTAAGCAGTAAAATCACCACAAAAAAAAATAAGCCCACTTTTATTCAGTCACTTAAAGTACATAATAATAGTGGTGATTTACATGTTTTGTAACAACCAAATTAAAAGATGCTAAAAATTAAATAACTATCACTCAATATATAACATCAAAATTACAAGTGGTATCATAAATTGTGAAAATATTGATATGTGGTACACATATGGGCTGTGTCCTAAGTCAGAGTCAAATGTTTAAATGGTTTTGTTTTTTATTTTTAAAGTAATTCTCTCAAAGATTCAGTAGGTGCACTGAAATATTTGTACCGGTATATAAAATCCAGATTTTCTCATTTTAATAATTTTTTATTTGGTTCCTCCTGTGCCCTTAAGAAAAAATCCCAGATGTTAAGGATTAAAAATGTTTCTCAGCATTTTAGATCACGTGTTTAACACACTACAAAATGGAACACATTCACAGTTATGTATTAACCATCACTAGACTCATAAAAATAAACTAGCTCCTAAATCCATAGTAAACACATGTATAGATTAATTATCTTTATTAAATGTTTTCTTTTTAACTTCTTTTTTGTTGTGAAAATAACCTATGCAGTTATAAATCATGAAAAAACTAACATCTGCAACTTTTGTCAAGGTAAAACAAAAACAACTGTAGAAGAAAATACAAAACTGTATAAAATTAACAAAATCTTGGCAAACATTAAAAATAAAAGGCATTTTGCCAGACAGTCTATATCACAACCATGCAGGATGGATGCCTGTTTAAAAAGTGTCATAACGTTTTTTGCAATTAAAAAACCAACAATCCTCTGGTAAAAACTTAAAATAGTTTATAATTTCCCATCTCACTGCTTTGAAAATTACAATATGAACTGTGTCTGCTTTATAAGCAACAAGGTCAAGTTCGGACTTTTAAAATATAACACATGTACATACTTTCTATGTGATAAAATAATGCTTTTGTTAAAAGTGCACAATTTATCTACTTTTTAAAATATCAATATATATGTGGTGTTTGGCATACAGGTTGAGTGTATACTGGCAACATAAATTTCAAACAGTCAAATCTAGTATAGTGGTCACCTCCAATAAACAACCATTTGTCTATGAGACCACCTTTCTATTCTTCCTAACCATCTAATCTAGTAAAATATAACTTGTATTAATCAACCACCTGTCTTTTGAGGCCATTTTTGGTATTCTCAATGTGATTGCTTAATATAGGTTTGACTGTACGTACACATACAGACAGAAAAAATAAAAGCAAGTTTTGTTTTATTTGTAAATATTTCAAATGTTTTATTAATTATTATTAATAGTGCATATTTGTATGATTTTTAAAATATCGATATAAAAATATGAATATTGATATTTTTACTATACACTTTAAAGGAATATTTTGGGAAAGATATCATTATTTGCACAAACCACTTCAAACTTTCACCAGAATTATTAATTTAATTTTGTATTAAGTTGTGGTTTAAGTGTCACTTGGTCAGTTGAAACTTAAAAATAGGTTTTGATTATGTATAATCTCAAACACGTGGTTATAAAATACAGTTCCACTCATTTAGAGTGACAAGGTAACCATTTTATAAAAAAAATATCAGCTAGATGTATCACATATTTAATTATATGAACTCACTTCTGTAACATGCATATTTCATTTGCCCTTCAATACACATTCAAATTTGTTTGTCAGATCACAATTTAAAAATAACATATCTGAATTTAAACTGCACTAAATATTTTATGAAATAATATTCACAGAACATAATACAAGGGAAATGACAAAAATGTTTTGTTGTAGATAGTGCCCAATATGGAGTTTAGTAAAAAGATATAAAGTACATGACTGAATATATTTAGAAAATAATGCTTTAAAAACTTGGGATTATAAAATCTGTCTGAATGAGAGAGTGCAAAGTGTCTTGATTGGATGTGGGTATCTGACAAAAAATATAAAATGCTGTTTAAACAAGAAAGATGAAATCGTACCACATCAGACTGCTTCACAAAAATTGCTCAAGTTGCTATGGTAAAATTTTTCTAATCTAAACAAAACGAAAAAGGTAATAATTCAATTAACTGGACTATATGGATTTCATGATTATCACAAGAAATAAATTAGTTATGATAAAAAGAACTACATGTATTTGTATAAATTGATATGGATGGTTGGGTGGAGTTGGGAGGAAGAGGGGGTGGGACGGGGGACAATGAGTCTGATGATATGAAACAAATGAAGAGTGAATGCATAAAAAAACCTGAGTTCAAATATACTGCATCTTTCTGGTTGCCAGGTCACATTACAAATGTCTAGGGCAGCATAAGAAACAAATCATCAGACGAATCACTATATGGCCGTAACTGACAATGGTTAACTATATCTTATTCTCCCAATAAAATCTCTTCCATTACTGGTTAACTTTAAGAAGAAAATGCCAAAACTATAATTAAAAATAAATATCTGAGGAACTGCGTAAAAACAAATATGGGAAATTAAAAAAGAACATATTTGTGAAACCATTTTTTTTTAAATTATGTATTTGATCCAAATGAAAATGTAAAAAAGAATGTTACAAAAATTTAAGGGGAGATAATCAATTTGAGACATAGCCACATTTTGGACAAAAATCAATAATTATATCAGATTAATTAAAATAATATATAAGTACTATTTATAAAAGTGAATCACTTTTACATCTTTTTTTCACACAATTTATGTAGGATAAATAAAAATTTTTTTAGCTCGATTACAAAAACTGTCTTAAATTGTCACAAATTGATTAATCTCCTTTTACAAACCTAGAAATCCCTAATCTTGATTTATTTTTCAGTACATGCCCTAAATCCATTGTCTTTCAACCCTGACCTAAACATTAATGAGGTCGCTCAGGACCAGCATCACGCTGTTGTTCTGAAAGACACAAAGGTTCATCCTCTGGGCTGTTACTTTCTAGTGAATCGCCTTTTGGCCCAGATGTCATTTGAGCAAGTGTATTTGTCATCCCTGGAATTCCATTGTTGATCAGTTTTGACTTAGGAGTGATGGTTGGCCAGCTTGATGCTAGGCCGATGTTTGGAAGCTGTTTGTCGTTTTCCAATCCCTGTCGTTGCAGTAAAAGTCTCAAATCATCCTCAAAATTGCGTTGCAGTGGATGGAATGCGAGGTCCGACACTGAATTAACAATTCGTTGCGAGTACTTGGTGATGCTGTCTCTCTGAAGTACTAGAGTCTGGTTTTTTAACGGAACAAAATTCAAATGATCTACACCGCTTGCATGCCTGCTGGTCTCTACATTAGGGCTTAAATTTGACAACTTGGGACGAGTAACCAAAGCATCCATCGATAGACTACGAGAGTCACATGACTTCTCTGAAGTACATCGGTCAGTTGAGGTAGTTCGATAAATAGCCGTTGTCGGCAAACTCTGCCTCCTCAAGAATGGAATTTTGGGGAAACTATCATGCCTGATACCCAAGTAAAAATTGAGATCCCGACGAATTAACGAAGGTGGCACACTATGTCGTCTGCTTCCCGACACGGGAAAATTTTCTGAATCTTCCGACACTGGTGACAAACTCCGACCACTTTCACTTTGCTGTTCGTCAGTGTAGATAAAGTTTAGGTTCACATCGTTTTCAACGATGTCGTCAGCTTCACTTTTTCCATCTAAGGAAGACAATTCGTTGTCGTCCTCAGTACTGTTTCTGCTCTCTTCCTCTAGTGGAGGATTATCTCCCTCATGTTTTGAAGAAGAACTATCTGATTCAGTCACGTGGTTTTGTAAACTTTCTTCTTCGATTATCTTTTTCCAAAAGTTTTTGTTTATTTCCACGTTGTCCAGCATTTTCTGACTTAGTTTTGATGAAACAAAACGCTGCCATTCCATAAACAGAGGATTCACAACAAACTCCATAAATCCTGCAAAAAACATTTAGTGAAATATTGTATTTACTTCATCATGACATACAGTGAAACAAAAATATCATTAATCCAGTAAAAATAAAGAAATGATTGTTTAACAAAACCCATTGTTTATTCAGTAGCTATTATATGTCAAACATGGTTTTTGGGTCTCATAGTCTTCAGAGGAAACCCACTACCACAACATAGGTTCTTTTGGATTAGGGCAAATGATCTACAGAAGCTTTCCCACAGACATAACCATACATGACCTTTGTTACACTATTATGCATTAATGGCTGGAGTGAAAAAAAGAAAAAATCAGTCAAACAAAAGGGTTCGATCCTATGAACCTCTGTAGCTCAGACTGAGGCTTTACTTTTTGAGCTAATGTTTGTTCCACAATCTTCCAATTAAGAATAAACGTGTAGAAAAAATATCTGAATATTTAGTAGACATGGAATGGATGGTCAACACATTAAAAGTTCATCTAAAAATAAAAAGATTGTTTTGACTCATTCCAACACACAATTAATTATCAGCTACAACATAACAATCTGTATTAAAAATGTCTTTATTATAATAAAAAAAATATATTAAAAAAATATTTAGTAAATAAAAGCCAAATTACAATAATGCACTATGTGAATGTATTAATATATGTAAAATATTTTAAACTCAAAAGAAAAGCCAGAAAACAAGAGAGATGAAAGTCAGAAAAGATGATTTTGGGAAAGAGATTAGGACAGAAATACTTGATTGATTACAGGTAACATTTTATAAGGTAGGCTTAACATGTCATTTTATAAGTATATATACATTACCAGCTTGAATTTTTGCCATTGTCGTAGAAAGTTTATCACAAACAGGAGTTACTGGTATTTCAATTGACCGCTCTGTATCACCTGGAAAACAAAGTTGAGACTTTTTTGACAAAGAACATGAAGTATTATAAAGTAAAAACAAAAAATCAAAGAATGTTTAGTGAACTATGGCCCAATAACAAAATAATAGGTTTAACAGCAAGTTACCGACTATCAAGTAAAGTTTGTTTTATTTAACGACGCTTCTAGAGCACATTGATTTTTATCTTATCATCGGCTATTGGACGTCATACATA
>JAULBS010105707.1:0-15582 GCA_032355785.1 Symmetromphalus regularis
CCTCAGATCAAAACTAGTGTGTGTGTGTGTGTGTGTGTGTGTGTGTGTGTGTGTGTGTGTGTGTGTGTGTGTGTGAATTTATATACATATGTAGAGAAATTCACAAACGTAAAAAAAACACATGCAAACTATTATAATAATTTTTTTTAATGAAAAGTTATAATTTAAAAAAAACAAAATTAAAGAAAATGTTTTTTTTATAAAATCATTTTAAATATACAAACCCCTAGAAAAAAAAGAAAAAAATCACCACCACGACTACTTTACACTTTCTCTGTACTATTGATTTATTTTATTTATTTAATCTCCAAAAACAATTGATTATATTGTACACACCACATGTCATAATACTCTTTACAGCAAAGATCCAAGGTTCCTCAAACTTGCTATTTGCTATTAAACTGGGTCAATAAAAAAATTAATAAATAAAAAATAAAAATAAAATTGTATTTCATTTGGAAGCCCATCTTTAGTGATGAATCAATGATGAAACTGAAGCTATCGTGTTCGAATCTTCCAAGGAACAGTGATGAAGAGGAGGAATGCGTTTGAACCAGCTTTATTAAATGATAAATATATTACGTTTTTCGTGACAAGAACTGTGTTCGTTGCTGACGAAAAGGAAATGTTAAAGACCAAATGTGACCACGGGGAAATGGAAGCCAAAGATTAAGAATTCTGGTGAGGATGATAGTGAGATTTAAATAACATTTTTTGCCAATAGAGAAAGGTCGTTGGTCTAAGATACACGGGAAACTCGTAAATGCATATTATGTTCTTTGGGTGGTATCGGAGATGAGTTTCATCATTTATTTTTATGTGACAAATTTAAGAAGTTTGTTTCATTTAACTATGTCTCCAGAGTATACTGATTTTTTATCTTTTCACCGGCATTGGACGCTAAACATATGGTCATTCTTACATTTTAGAGGAAACCCACTCTTTCCCATAATCGTTTTAAAGCTCGACCCAAAGTCAATCTAATATCCAAACCTAAACAAAAATCGGATAAACAAATTACAAGAGAAAATGTTAGAAAATCCCAATATGAATTTCGAAATTTAGGACCAAAAGCTTTCGCTATCGTTGTAAACCTAAATAAATAACTCCCTAAAACAAGAGCTAAATGCTCTCAAAGCCAAACATGTTAACGTTTTCAATCTACATAATAACAAAGCCTCCACTGATTTAATTAAAACTTCCGGATATTTAACTGAGGCAAAACAGACTTTCGAATACCAAACTCAGGAAATCAGTTCACTTAAATTAAACTTAGAACAAATCAATGTAATTAACAAAAATTTTACGGAAGCAAATCAAACAATCAGAATACTAAAACAAGAAATTCAATGTATCAAAACAGAAATGGATAAATACAAGGAAGATACAAACAAATATTTAACTTACTACAGGGAATTCTTAAGTGAAACTGCACTTGAAAATATTAAGCTTCGAGAAAATAATGATGAAATGAAAATAGAAATGTTAGAAATAACTCCCTAAAACATTCAAATTTAAAATCAAATTATGAAAATTGTTGCCTTTAACTTCAACGAATAAATAGGGAAAGTGACAATCTTAGAATGGAAAACAATGATCTAATACAAAGACAAAACACCTACCATCAAAGAAATAACACCCATATAATAACAGACGAGATAGAAATAACAAAAGATATTAGTGATTAAACCTAAAATCCAAAAAAAAAAAGAAGATTATTTCCTAAATAAATTAAATGCACGAGTTTAGAATATATGGAATGTGATATGACTTTACTGAAGTTTGAGGTAGACCGTCTCTTCTTCAAATCAGACATATCTCATTTTAATCTTTATTTATTCTCGTTTACCTTAATAGTAATGTCAAAACTGAACGTAATACTAAATTTAATTTTTTATTTTTTTTAAATCAATCAATCAACTTGTTATAATGTAAGCATGACATTCATGTAGCCGAACCTACGTTTTCGTTTAGACAAATCAACAAAGATGTCTATCTGGATTCGTACCAAAGACAAGTTCCAACCAACCACAAAACTACCCGATACGACCCATCGTTAAATGTATAAGATCCAAAAAAAAATCAGTTTCAAAGAAATCGCAGTTAAAAAGGCAAATACCTATATGACGGATGGAAGGAAGTTAAAGAGAGCAGAACTGTTTTTAAGATTCGAGGACGTATCTTCTTCGATTAGGAGGGATTTGTCATAGTGCAGAATTACAGAACAATACCAATTACAAACAATAGCAATTAATGTTGATAAAGTAATATATATGTAGGTGCATTCAAGTTGTAAGCCAAAAGAGTTAATGACCAGACCGTCTACTGGACAGCTCTGACTCTAATTAGAAGCAATCGATCAAGATGTATTAGTGCCATTTCAAGGTTACCCAACATTCAAGAAACAATGACATTTAATTGTACCTGACCACTTTAGCTAAGCAACTCTCAATCTGTCAACAAACATCAATCTTTATAAATTGGTATTTTATATCTTTGCAAGACAGGCAGAGAAAAAGAACACTGGTGAACTTGTACAGTCAACACGCCTAGCTGTTCTGTCTCACTGCTGTAACTGTTGTAAGTTATTCTTATATGTAAAGTTAATTTAATAAAGCATTATGTGCTATTGTTCTTGACTTCTGTTATATATTTAATATACGACAACAACGGAAGAACATACAAAATTTAGGAAAAGGAATGGTTATCATATCTAATCGGTTTAAAGAAAGATATATGAAATGTATGATGCGAGGTTAAATGCTATTCGTACTTTTGGTCTTCGTAACAGGCAGATTTTTACTACTTTCAACATCAACTTCCATGATAAAATGGAAACAACGCGATATTTTGTTTGATCTAGTGAATCTGAAAAAAACGATCGTACAAATTCACTAGTACACAACATTTCTTGGAAATTAAGAACAGATTTAGTGATTTCTTTCATGTATATTTATCACAAAATGGAAATGCAGTAGCTCGTAAAAAAAAAATAATAATAAAATAAACAATAATAATTAAATAGATTGCCTGATCCGGTGTCAATATTTACTGATGAAAATACTCGATGCCCTCAAGAGCAGGAAGACTAACAGAAATACCATGGCCAACTGGTTGGGTAATTGGAACAATGCGGGAGCAAACGCCATTCCATAAAGCAGATTTTGCGAGATTGGCAGTCCTCTTGCACTTGGTCAAGGAAGGATGAAATATTTCGGTGTTATTTTCTTATTTTGTTATATTTGTAAAAAAAACTATCTGAAAAAGATTATTCGTCTCCTTTTGAACACTGTTGGTGTATGTCATATATCTGTGGATTGCTAATATTTTTAAAAGAAACTAATTTTATAATACATTTATTATACATCAGTGATATAAAGGCATTATTTTTATTTATTTTTTGTCCATTGTCTTAACTGTTAAATTGTTCAGTGCTATTATATTGTATATTCCTTTTAATATCGATTTGTAATGCATATATACAGATTTTTATAGATTTTTTTTTTTTTAATGTGAAGTAACAGTGGGAGGGTTTATAACACTGGCAAATTCAAATTTAAAGACATCATACTAAATGAATAAAATATGCATATAACTAACCATTAGCAAGTTTAAAGTAGTTACTGTTATAATAATATATACGATGATCTATTTTATATAATTATATGTTGTCACTTTATTCAGTGAAGAATGTTACCCTGTGCTTCAGTCGTTTTCTGAAATAATTTTAACTGGTGCTTCTGCTTTGTCTTCTGAAATAATTTTAGATGTCAACAGTGGCAGTCCGGTGGCGGGATCCGATACTGGATTACTTTGGTTTCCGTGAAAATAGGCGAAAAAGGACAAGTGTTTTGGAAATTGCAAAAACGTCCATGTTCCAGGGAATCGTTTTATGAAGCGATCTTAGACGTAAGTCACTTTAGTGGCGATTGTAACATTTTCTTAAGATTGTCAGCCCGTTTTACGAAACATACTTAGCTTACAATAGCCTTAGTTTAAGGTTAATATTTACAATAGGTCCGGAGCCTTTGTAAGCCCTAAGATTGCTACCTTAAATCAACTCGAAGAAAAAAATGGCTGCTATCGTTTTCTTTTTGTTATATTTTGGTAGCGTAAAACATCCTTTTGGTCCATGAGATGAAAATAGATAGCAATGAAGTTCATAAAAATTATTAGTGATTCATAAAAGCTATTAAAAATAATTTCAAGTTTCTCTTGTTTTAATATTTTTATTTTAATCTTAAAATATGCAAATTAGGTAAAGAATAATTTATTTCTAAATATTGCTAATTAAAAGGAAAACAACGATTACGCGTTTTTGCATAAATTTATTATTACGATTAGGTATGTTATTACGAATATTATTTCTTTATTAATAAATTTATATTATGACGAAGAAAAATACCCTGCATGATCTGAAAACAAGAATAATGCACATGTATTGTTTTTCACGTTCGTCTTTGGTAAACATACGGTCAATTTATGTGGGTTTTGGGTTGGTAAAAGAAATTCTAAATTATGGTTACCTTGGTACTGGGTTTGTGACCACCGGCAATAAATAAATTATGCGGTGGGGGGTCATTTTGGTATTTTGTTCCAGATTCATTCGGAATATCTCGGTCTCTTAAAAAATGTCTCGAGGACTGAACTTTAATTTAATTGCATTTTTACTAACATCCATGATGGGATTTTGCTTTAATAAATAAATCTTAGCAAATATGACATTGATATTAAATTTTGATAATTATAATAAAATAATAACAGCTATATACTTTTTTTTTCTTCTTTTTTAACGACACATTGATTTAATAATCTTTGGCTATTGGATGTCAAACATTTGGTTATTCTGACACGTGGTCAGGTGAGAACCAGTCTCCAATGGGTTTTGAACCACTGTCATCACCGTGACGTTATACTGCTGGAAATTTGTAAAACACGCCATTTTGTTTATTTTACTCCAATCCAGTTTCAACTGGTTTAGCCAGTTTCTTCCTAGAAAATTAGGTTCCTTTCCATTAGCAACAACTAATGTAAGGACTTTGGTTTGTCCATTATGCTGTACTGTAACATATTTTGCTCTATGAATCGGAATCTTATCTCCTGTATAAGTTCGTAATTTCGAAACACATCCTTCCCATTCCTTTAACTTAACCACAATTCCTCCCAATCCTGCCACTTCCCTCTCCAGAAATAAAATTTAAAAATAAAATAAACGAGTCGCAATGTAATGTATTTTTAATATTATGATTAATATTGTTATCGTTTCTGTTACTAATTTACTGATATTATTATTGTTGATGTAGTTCTTGTTCGTATAGTCATCATTAGTATACGCTGTCCCAAGGGGTGTAATGTATAATAAATAAATTGAATTGTTGTAAATAAAAATAATAATTTATTGCATTCTGACTCGTTTATGTTTGTCAGTTTTGATTTTAAAGAAAGATGTTTTGTAGAAAAAATAAAAAGCACAAAACTTGAAACTGGTAAATTATTATTTTTTGTTTGTTTGTTCCTCTTCCTTCTTAAATCGACAAATTTGTATAAAACTGACACTTAAAGGTCAGTAATGGGCCCCTCTGAAGTCTGCATCTTGGCGGCTGCCAAGTTGGCCTAATGGTAGCGCCGGTTCTGCTGTTTATGGAAAAAATTATGCGGTTTTCCTCTGAGGACTATTAGTATGTCAGAATTACCCAATTTATGACATCCAATATCCTCTAATTAGGTAATAATTTGACGGTGCGTCATATTTTGGTGGATTGTCCTCACCTTCAGCCTGTTAGTAATAATGTGTTTGTTAATGAGGGTGTGATGGAATCATTCCGATTCCATCCACAGCTTATTATTAAGTTTTTAAAGAAGACCGATTTTTACAGAAAATTTGTTTTTTCATGGTCTTAGTGTGTTTCGTTAACATATTGTGTATACGTTTTGATATAATTGATTTGTTTGTATATATGTTTGAAAAAAATGTATAAATGTTTCAATTAACCATAGTATGACCCCCAATAGCCGATGTTTACTTTTGTGCTGGGGGGTCGTTAAATAAATAAATAAATAAATGTGCTCCAGTAGTGTCACCAGGCGTCAAATTTTTATATTTAGATGGCACGGTAAATGTTGTCTTCTGTTTAATAAGAAAACTAAGGGCACAAAGGCAGGTTGGAGGGGCACCAAGGCAAACCTTTCCTTCAAAAGAGGGTCATGAAATCCATGAAAAGTAAATCTGGGATAATTTTAAAAGTTTCTAAAGATAAGTGCAATGACTGCATGTCCCATAATAACGTGATGTCTATGGTCCAAATGACAACACAAAGAGGGATATTCTAACCATTTCTGGCTTAAAAAGACATACAAAAATAATCAAAACATTTCCTTTAACCCATACATTTTTTTCAGGAGTATATTTAATTAATGAATGCCATTAAATTAGTTTACCGTAAAGATAACTATCTTATATATTAAACGACACCCACCCCAAACACCCCTCCAATCACAGAAGTAAACATCAGCTATTGGGGGTCACATTATGGTTAGTTCAAACATTTATCCTAACATATATACATTTTTCAAAACATATAATACAAACATATCAACGATATCAATTCGTATACACAATATATTAACTTGAAACAAATTAAGACCATGAAAAAAAAAAAATTCTGTAAAAACCATCGTGCTCATTAACAAGATAGTAGATCAGAATGATTTCTCTTTAAGGCCATCTTTTTTTTTTTCTACGTTTTTTAAGAAATGTCTTCTATCGATTTTTTATGGAAATTGTAGGAGATTGGTACTGATAGGAAATTCTCAAAGGATGTTACTTTAATGATTTTAGAGAAGTCGCAAAAAACATTAACACATTCCTTTTCGAAATAAATTTATATTAATGACCTAATAGCGTACTGTTACAAACTTAAGAAGAAAAGGTTGTCGGATCGATCCTCATCAGTAGACCTATTTGCACTTTGGGCTATTTTTCGTTCCAACAAGTGGTCCCCTACTGGTTCATCAAAAGTGGTATGTTCTGTACTGTCTGTGGGATGGTGCAAACAAAAGACTCCTTGCTGCTTATCGGAAAGCGTAGCCTATATGGTGGCAGCGGGTAAATAAATATGTCAGAATGACCATATGATTAACGTCCAATAGCCGATGATAAGATAAAAATCAATGTTCTCTAGCGGTGTCGTTAAATAAAACACTTTTCTTTTGTCTTTAGTTTTATAGAACCTTGTACTTGCTCTTTGCCTTTATCTGTGCTGTGGTCTTTATTTTTGTACACGTATTGCCTTTTACTATAACAGTGGCCATCATTTCACAGTCAACAGAAATTCTGTATTTGATATGAAAAAAGTAGATGGGAGGGACACAAAGTGCAATATAGATAAAAAAAATATTTCTCAGATTGATAGAAGAATGTTTATAAAAGATTTTTCTCTTATATTTCTTTTTTAATTATTATTATTTTATTACTTATCTGTTTATAAGTAAATAAATACTTATAAACAGATAAGTAATATAATAAAATAAAAAGTTTAATTAGCACTCTGTATTTACAGCCAATTTGATAATTTCATTTGTTTTTAACAGGTAACAATAGAAAAAGAACTTGTAATATATTAAATATATGTATAGTACAATTATACAACAGTTTATTTTAAGTCACTCGTCAGTCAGCCGTCATTATTTTAAAGAAAGGAGTGAACGAATGACGTTTAAGATCATTCTTGGGCAATGTCTACAGTACCATTTGAGAATAAAATGACAATATTAACTTAAGAACATAAAAACAAAAGTTTTCTTACCATCCGACGAGTCGGGGACGTCGGCCGCAGGGTGGACTCTAGCGCTCCGACGCCACCACTACCTCCCACACCCATGACAGGAGAATTTTGATCCCATGATAATTAAATCCTGAAAATGCAAGAAGAAATTATATTATCAACGGAAGATAATGTGAGTGACGTTTTAGTTGTATATATATATTTAAGAAATGAACTTGATTGACGTTCATGGAAGTATGAAGCGCAAAACCGCTTTACTCACTTTATGAACGGCTCCCGGATAACGCAATTTTGCTATTCATACTTCCATGATTTTCAAACATTATCAATTTCAATTCTTATAATTCCAAATGTATAACCATCCGACGAGTCGGGGACATCGGCCGCAGGGTGGACCCTAGCGCTTCGACGCGCCCATTACCTGTGACACTCATGATAGGAAAATTTTGGTCGCATATTTAAATTCCTGAAAAATATAAGAAGAAATTATATTGTCAGCGGAAGATAATGTGAGTGACCTTTTTTTCCCCTAATACGTCACATCCCTGTTTGTTTTCTTTGCAATAAGAAATATTAGATAAAAAGAAAACGTTTTTCATTCAAAATTTAAACTTCTAGTACTTAAGGATTTGCTAGGTATTTCTGGTTAATTTTTTTTATCCTTTACAGAAGACTTTACGCTGAACCGCCATGCTTTTGTCCTTTATATAGGACATTTCCGTGCTAAATTTAGTAACATCACTCATATATGGACAAAAAGGTCAACTTATAGATATAGTGCCAAATAAGGTATAAAAGGTCATGTTAAAAATAGTATGTTCCATATATGGGTAATATAAATACCAAACGTTTGTCTACAGGGTGAAATAATTGTATAACCAGTGGCGGATCTAGGGGGCTCCAGGGGCCTGGTCACCCTCTAAATTTTGTGATTTTTTTTTAAATTATTTTTTGTTTTGTTTTTAACGTGGATTCTTTAGGGGCCTCCTAAATGGATTTCTTGCAATCACTACTTTTCTGAATAAGAAACAACTAATTTATAAAATTTCTATATTTGTATATAACTAGTATGTTCTATAATATATTAATATTGTTTTTAATTATAGATTAATTTCAGATCCATTAATAATAATAATTCAAACATTATCAAGTTCAATTCTTATAATTCCAAATGTATAATTTTGGTCCCATGATATTTAAATTCCTGAAAATATAAGAAGAAATTATATTATCAGCGGAAGATAATGTGAGTGACGTTGTTTTACCTATAACGTTACATCGTTTGTTTTCTTTGCATTTAAAAAATTGCAATAAGAAATATTAGATAAAAAGAAAACTGTTTTCATTCAAAATTTAAACTTCTAGTACTTAAGGGTTTGTTATGTATTTCTGGTTAAGAAAATTAATCCTTTACAAAAAACGTCCTTTATATCGGAAATTTCTGTGCTAAATTTAGTAATATCACTCCTATATGGACAAAAAAGTCAACTTATAGATAGAGTGCCAAATAAGGTATAAAAGGTCATGTTAAAAATAGTATGTTCCATATATGGGTAATATAAATACCAAACGTTTCTCTACAGGGTGAAATAATTGTATAACCAGTGGCGGATCTATAATATATTAATATTGTTTCTAATTACAGATTAATTTCAGATCAGTTAATAATAATAATAGACTGCTGTTAAGAAGATATTAGTAAATAAATTTGGAAGTATTTGTTTGTTTTAATATGATGAAAGAGAAGGATACGTCTTTATTAGTCCATATGTTCTTAATTTACATGAGTTTGCTGTCGTGTTACTAGTTCTGTGAAATATATATATATTGTATATATATATTTAAGAAATGAACTTGATTGACGTTCATGGAAGTATGAAGCGCAAAACCGCTTTACACACTTTATGAACGGCTCCTGGATAACACAATTTTGCTATTCATACTTCCATGATTTTCAAACATTATCAATTTCAATTCTTATAATTCCAAATGTATAACAAATACTTCTAAATTTATTTACTAATATCTTCTTACCAGCAGTCTATTATTATTATTAATGGATCTGAAATTAATCTGTAATTAAAAACAATATTAATATATTATAGAACATACTAGTTATATACAATTATAGAAATTTTCTAAATTAGTTGGCAATTTAGCTTAAGTTCAATTCTTATAATTCCAAATGTATAACTGTCACTGATAAAGGATCTTTCAAATAAAAACACTTGGGGACTCTTTCGTTCGGCTATTTACTATTTTATTAACATAAAATTTATACACAGCATTGGGGAATCCCCATCATTGAGGTTCGGCTTTTTCATCAATAGCCAGATGAAAGAATCCGGTTGTTTTTGTGTTGTTGGGTTTTTTATTTTTTACATATAATAATAAAGAATACAAACTGCACATATTTATAATTCAACATAAACAATAAACGTAAACAGTTATTTCAGTAAATGTAAACAAAAATATAAACCGTAAACCATCTATTTTGAATGGTATAATATGCCTGTGGTCAAGTGGTTTACGTAACAAATTTGTCAAAGAGAGCCATTTTATGAAGTGACTAGTGAGTGGATTTACCGATTACGATGTTGAAATTACAATTATCAAATTTTGCTTGTGGAAACATTGTATGTGTAGATTGATTTTTGACATCGCCAGAGTTTTCAATATTACCAAGGATAGATAATAAGCTTGTGTGTCGCATATTTATTTTGTATTCACTGGTCTTGTAATTGTGGAAGTAGCAGCAACAGATTTGTATTGGTATGTGATTTCTTGAAGTGGTTCCACAGTATGTGTAGGCCTAAGATTTGACATATTTCGTTTTTTGGAAAGTAGAACGGTTTCTGTTGTAGCTTACAATTTAAGCTTCATTTCTATGACTGAAATTGATTTATGTTTAAAAATAGATTCTCTAGAAGGGGTGGGGGATTCCTTAGGGATTCTTGTGTTGACATAATTCAAGTAAAAATTAAAAGCAAAACTGAGATTCAAGCGCCTGTAGGTTGTTGTTTTGTTTAGTTTTTTGGTTGGGTTTTTCAGTTCTTTTTAAGTCACATGATATTATTTGGACCAATCCAAAATATTTATAACAAAAATGTATTTACGGATTGAAATTGTTAAACTATATACAGAAAACTTGAATTCATACTGGTCAATGTCATTAAAGATACTAACTGAATAATAATAATAACCGTGTATCGTCCAGCAAACAACGATCAGCGTTTTTAGAACACGTACCTACCAGCTTCTGCTAACATAATAAAACACCTTCAACATCTCCAGAGAATACATTTTAAACACAGCAGCTATAAGTAAAAATGCAGTTACATTCGATGTGTCTCTGATCCAAAACGCTAAAAATTCTAAAATTGATTCAGGCGATAACGCTGTTCAACAGGAAATTTAACAATGATTATTAACAACAGTTACAGTAGTGAGATAGAACAACCAGGCATGCGGATTGTGCCTCATCCTCCAGTGTCTTCTTCTGCAAAGGTATGAAATACATATTTATGATCGATGTTTGTTGACAACAAACTTCATTCTATAAAGTCGGTCTTGAGATTGGCAGTCCTCCTACAGACGGTCAAGGAAGGATGAAAATGTTTTGTGTCGTTCTCGTATTGGCCATACGTATTTAACTCATATTTTTCATTTGAAATGGAACCATTCACATCATTGTGAGCACTGTCAGAGTATGTTGACGGTGCGTCATATTTTGGTGGATTGTCCTCTTAGAAATAATGTGTTTGTTAATGAGGGTGTGGTGGAATCATTCCGATTCCACCCACAGCTTATTAAGTTTTTAAAGGAGACCAATTTTTACAGAAAATTAGTTTATTTTGTTAATATATTGTGTATACATTTTGATATAATTGATTTGTTTGTATATATGTTTGGAAAAAAATTGTAAATGTTTGAATTAACCATAATGTGACCCCCAATAGCTGATGTTTGCTTTTGTGCTGGGGGGGTCGTTAAATAAATAAATAGTGTTAGTAATGTCCCTAGATAGTGTTACAATGTCCCTTGGTAGTGTTAGCATTGTCCCTTGGTAGTGTTACTAATGTCCCTAGCTAATGTTAGTAATGTCCCTAGGTAGTTTTAATATAGTAATGTTCCTAGATAGTATTAGTAATGTCCCTAGGTAGTATTAGTAATGTCCCTAGGTAGTGTTAACAATGCAAATAACCTAATGATTGCATTAAAGTTCATGTATAATAAAGCAGATCCGTCGCAAAAAGCTGTTGCAAAATTAATCTGCAACAGCATTTTTATCATTATCATGTATTTTCTTTGTTATTTTTGTACTCAATTACCGTAGAAAGATGATCTAAATTTTGATGGCTGATAAAGCCTCATCATTTTGGGGTGCCTCATGGTGTTGATATAGTTCAATTATACATATTTTATTCTCGGTGTGGCAGTGGTCAACAGTCTAACCCTACATTAAGGCCACTCCCAACATTTTACTATCAATACTTAATCCACTGTAGTCACGTCACACTATTGTGTTAACTGTTGATTATTTTTCACGAATCTACACTTGGGAGACCAATGAACGCAGAGAATGCATGCATGTGCAGCAAGTTCCATATTTTCATCAGTCATGGATAAAGAAAAAAATCTTTTTTTTTTTTTCAGACCCTATCTTCTAAGTTCACTCACTTTGCTCTTACGCATCCATTACACTGTTCGTACACACACACATCATACCACAGTATTACAATTTACACACAAGTATTTCACTTACCTGGGTTTGAACCCACAGTCTCCGGGTTGACTCAACCACCCAGTTCGAACCAACTATTTATCCATCTTGACCAATCGATTTGTTACAAGTGAATGAACATTTTAGGTTTAAAAAGCAGCGTAATCAGCAAGAGTTAAATATGTCTATTACATTGCATGTGCAGTTCTGTTGTTGAGACCCGACCGGGTTCTGTCGTATTTGATTTATTACAGTTTTAACCAAAGCGGAAGTGACATACCATATGTAATAAAAATATATTTCGTCCCGACAATTATATTTAGCGAGTGGTGGATTAAGTAGGAGAATGCACTCGAAAGTGTGGATCCGTGAATAATAATTCACTTGGCCCTATGGGGCTCATGAATTATTTTTCACGAATCCACACTTTCTCATACATTCTCCATTACATATTTTCATACACAGTGAACATGAGAGAAATTTTAAATATTTACATCAAAAAGTAAAGAGTTAAGATATATAGCTACATGTAAGTGTGTTGTTACTGGTACATGCGTGTAAAAGTTACATGTGTGTTGTTACCAGTACATGTGTATAAAAGTTACGTGTGTGTTGTTACCAGTACATGTGTATAAAAGTTACATGTGTGTTGTTACCAGTACATGTGTATTACTGGTACATGTGTATAAAAGTTACGTGTGTGTTGTTACTGGTACATGTGTATAAAAGTTACATGTGTGTTATTACCGGTACATGTGTATTAATGGTACATATGTATAAAAGTTACATGTGTGTTGTTACCAGTACATGTGTATAAAAGTTATATGTGTGTTGTTACCAGTACATGTGTATTACTGGTACATGTGTATAAAAGTTATGTGTGCGTTGTTACTGGTACATTTGTATAAAAGTTACATGTGTGTTATTACCAATACATGTGTATAAAAGTTACGTGTGTTGTTACCGGTACATGTGTATAAAAGTTAGGTGTGTGTTACCGGTACATGTGTATAAAATTTACGTGTGTATTACTGGTACATGTGTATAAAAGTTACATGTGTGTTGTTACCGGTACATCTGTATAAAAGTAACGTGTGTGTTACTGGTACATACATTTGTATAAAAGTTACATATTTGTTGTTACCTGTACCTGTGTATAAAAGTTACATGTATATTGTTACCAGTACATGTGTATACAAGTTACGTGTCTGTTGTTACTGGTACATGTCTATAAAAGTTACGTGTGTTACCGGTACATGTGTATAACAGTTACTTGTGTGTTATTACCTGTACATGTGTATAAAAGTTACATGTATGTTACCCATACATGTGTATAACAGTTACATGTGTGTTACTGTTATGTGTGTGTTGTTACTGGTACATCTGTATAAAAGTTATGTGTGTGTTACCGGTACATGTGTATAAAAGTTACATGTTTGTTGTTACCAGTACATGTGTATAAATGTTACGTATGTTGTTACTGGTACATGTGTATAAACGTTACGTGTGTGTTGTTACTGGTACATGTATATAAAAGTTACGTGTGTATTGTTACCGGTACATCTGTATAAAAGTTACATGTGTATTATCGGTACATGTTTATAAAAGTTACATGTGTGTTGTTACCGGTACATGTGTATATAAGTTATGTGTGTGTTGTTACCAGTACATGTGTATAAAAGGTACATGTGTGTTGTTACCGGTATATGTGTATATAAGTTACGTGTGTGTTACCAATACATGTGTATACAAGTTACGTATGTGTTGTTACTGGTACATGTGTATAAAAGTTACGTGTATGTTGTTACTGGTACATGTGTATACAATTTATGTGTGTGTTGTTACCGGTACATGTGTTGTTACCGGTACATATGTATAAAAGTTACATGTGTATTGTTACTGGTACATGTGTATAAAAGTTATATGTGTGTTGTTACCAATACATGTGTATAAAAGTTATGTGTGTTTTGTTATGTGTCTGTTGTTACCGATACATGTGTATAAAAGTTATGTGTGTGTTGTTACGTGTCTGTTGTTACCGGTACATGTGTATAAAAGTTATGTGTGTGTTGTTACCAGTACATGTGTATAAAAGTTACATGTGTGTTGTTACTGGTACATGTGTATACAAGTTACGTGTGTCTTGTTACCGGTACATGTGTATAAAAGTTACGTGTGTGTTATTTCCGGTACATATGTATAAAAGTTATGTGTATTATTACCGGTACATGTGTATAAAAGTTATGTATGTGTTGTTACCAGTACAGGAATATAAAAGTTATGTGTGTGTTGTTACAGGTACATGTGTATAAAACATACATATGTGTTGTTATGTTTGTGTTGTTACCGGTACATGTGTATAAAAGTTATGTGTGTGTTGTTACTGGTACAACTGTATAAAAGTTACATGTGTGTTGTTACCTGTACATGTTTATAAAAATTACGTGTGTGTTGTTACCTCTACATGTGTATAAAAGTTACATGTGTGTTGTTACCGGTACATGTGTATAAAAGTTTCATGTTTGTTGTTACTGGAACATGTGTATAAAAGTTATGTGTGTTGTTACCGGTACATGTGTATAAAAGTTATGTGTTTGTTGTTACTGGTACATGTGTATAAAAGTTACATGTTTGTTGTTACCAGTACATGTGTATAAAAGTTACGAGTGTGTTACCAGTACATGTGTATAAAAGTTACGTGTTTGTTGTTACTGGTACATGTGTATAAAAGTTACATGTTTGTTGTTACCAGTACGTGTGTATAAAAGTTACGAGTGTGTTACCAGTACATGTGTATAAAAGTTACGTGTTTGTTGTTACCAGTACATGTGTATAAAAGTTACGTGTGTGTTGTTACCGGAACATGTGTATAAAAGTTACGTGTTTGTTGTTACCGGTACATGTGTATAAAAGTTATGTGTGTGTTGTTACCAGTACATGTGTATAAAAGTTACGTGTTTGTTGTTACCGGTACATGTGTATAAAAGTTACGTGTTTGTTGTTACCAGTACATGTGTATAAAAGTTACGTGTGTATTGTTACCAGTACATGTGTATAAAAGTTACGTGTGTATTG
>JAULBS010105718.1:0-15581 GCA_032355785.1 Symmetromphalus regularis
CATGTGAACTTTGTAGTGCACTTTCTCATGTTACGCCGCTTGTTGAAAACTTGGGATTAGAGTAGGGAGTGAAGAAATTTAAGTATCTATGGACAAAAGCACACTTTTGTGACCGACTAATAACTTCAATACTTAGTCAAGACGTGGGTATTCCGACAATGGCAGCAGCTAGAATACAACAATATGCTCTGTACATTTCTACTCACGATTACTCTATTAAGTACAAAAACCCTAGAAAAATACAGATGGCCTTTCGAGACAACCGCTTAATTAAAAATGTGACAATGAAAAATCATCAATTATTGAATTAACTCTGTAGATATGTTTCCACATGGAACAGTTTGAACTTTTACCTGTAACCAGTGAAAAGGTGAGATCTGCAACCAGAAATGATATCGTTATGTTAGGTATATGGATGTTTTATAATCGACGTAATGAACTCATCAGGGATTTGTTACGTAGGGAGTTAAAGAGTGGTGTTCACTCCGCGGGTCAGGTTATATTCTCAGTCCTATGTTGAGTTGCTGTTAATAATGTTATCAAATCAGTGCCACACTAGGTCCCATCAGTTGTAAATTTATAATTACTGACAGTGTCATCTATCTGATTGTATTTATTTGTACACATTTTGTGTAACCATCCCACAGCACTAAATAAAAAACTGGCCAATATAATTTTTAATAATTCTTTCACACTGTCGTCAGGATGATTATTAGTTGAAATGACGAATCATCAAAGTGATGAATAACAAACATTATATAAATGGTGAAATTAAATGTTTATTTATACATACAGTATTAATAAATAAGTAAATCCCAGCTTTTAAAATAGTCACAACAGATGATTAAATTTCAATAATTATTAAAACTAAGAAGACTGAAGACATCAGTAAATATATATATATATATATTAATTTTAAAATTTATCTCAAAATGTTGCAATTAAAATATGATTAAGCATCTTTAAATGAAAGAAAAGGCACCCAGAGTTAGTTTTCCTTGTTTGCAACGGGCTCACTAATATCATTACAAGTATGACATAACATAGTTCTGTGATTAGGCAAAAACATAAAATAAAAAACCTGTGTCCGGTAACCCTACCGACCCCATTTAAAAATTGCCGACTATAAACATTTTTTCTATAAAAATTGAAAGTCGTAATTTCGGTCATTTCCGGTTCTTTATTCCGTGCCCTTTGGCCTTTTCCGATATCGTGATAGCTGTAACTTGATATTATTCCTGCAAAAATCTGAAATAGCACTGGAACTGCATTTGATCATTCAAAAGTCTTTTGGACTGCCTTTTTAATAAATATATTATAAACTCTAAACATGACCATACGTGAAAAGTAGAGCATTAATTAATTACTCTACTTAACAAAATTATGTTAAAGAATTTTTTTATTTAAAAAAAAAGAAAAAAAAAAAGAAACACAGATAATTTTTGTTTTAGCCTAACATAAAAAGAACCACTGGCATGTTTAGAAGATAATTAGACTGGTTAGGCCTACCGCCATCGCTTATCACATTACATTTAAATATACGTTAGGCAAAAATCCAGTCCAACGAGCCACCGCCAGCGTTCGCTCTCCTGAACAGTCTGGCCGATAAGGTTGATTAGACCTATTTTTGTGCTTATATCCAAAGCAAGTTCAAACACGCTGTCCTGGACACACAGCAACAGAAATTAGTGTTATTAGTAGGAGAAACAAAAATCCCCGCCACCACACTAATGCGGCTACTCTAACCGATAAGCAGCTAGTCTTCTAGAGATCTTCTATATGCCCTATCCCACAGGCAGGACAGCACAAATCATAGCCTTTGATAAACCATTTGTGGACCACACGTCGGTGTAAGTGGTGTATACCTACCCACTGAGCCTTGCAGTGCACTCACTCTGAGACGGAGCCGGTACTGATATTAAAAATCCCATGGTCACTCAATGAGATTTGTTCCCAGTGCATAGCAGCCAAGAATCCGATAGCGTAACCATTTTACCACTGTGCTGTCTGTACAGGACAACGGTTAGAGTTAGTAGAAGAGACGAAATCCACTGCCGCCAAACTAATGCAGCAATTCTTATCGATAAGCAGCAAGAGATCTTTTATAAGTACTATCTCTCAGACAGAATAACACATACCACGGCCTTTGTTAAACAAGTTGTGGACTACTGGTCAGTGCAAGTCGTATACACCTACCCACTGAGCCACAGTTGGTTTGTTGGATGTATTTATTTTCGTGCTTATATCCAATTAATGTCCAAGCACGCTGTCCTGGGCACAGAACTCATGTTCCTGTGCTGTCTGTCCGGGACAGAGGTTAGTGTTAGTAGGAGACACGAAACCCGCTGCTTTTCTATAAACAGTAAGCGATCTTTTATATGCACTATCCCACAGACAGAATAGCACATACCACAGCCTTTATTAAACCAGTTGTGGACCACTGGTCGGTGTAAATGGTATATAGGTATCCATTGAGCCTTGCGGAGCACTCACTCTGGGTTGGAGCCGATACTGAAATTAAAATCCCATGCCTCAACCGAGATTTGATCCCAGTACCTACCAGCCATGAGTCCGATAGCTTAACCACTGTGCCATGGAGGCCGGTTTGCAGTTGTGATACTAGATCTTGCTTTTATATCACGCAAGGCGTTTTATCTGAACCATGGTATAGGAAATTCAATGTCGAGTTTATGATTTATGGAGCGTTACCATAATTCAATTATTATTTTAAAAATATTGATAATAAGCGAGATGTGGTGGTTATGTAAGTAGTTGTTGAATGAAGTATTTCTATGAAATGTTTATATTTACAATTATTTCTTTGTTTGGAAATTAATTAGGTCAAGGGTCTATGGGTGTATGCATTTAAATTTCTTAAACAATCGAAACTATTGACAGTGAAGGAAACTATCACGATAACTATTGCCATTTTAATTTCCTATTGATAGTTTACTATTGAGACTTTAACAAGTGTGATGCATCAATAGTTCGATCTATTGTTACACCCCTAATTGCAATACAGTTTGATTAATTACCAAGATATCATAATCATATTCTGATACTATCATACTAATTACTAAACATCTCATGCAGACAGACCTGTACCAATTTCTGCTGAAAAAAGAGAATTATACAGACACAGCAGATTTATATGTTTTAATTAAGTTGTTTTATTTTTATAACTTACTGTCATAGTCATAAATGGATACTCATTAGGTAGATATATAGCAATACACAAAACTATATTGCTGTATGTATTGTGCTTGGCAAGTACTGCAATATACTGGAATGTCGTTTCACCCCTAATGTGTTCAATTTTATATTCATGTTTTAAAAACTTATTTTGCTTTTATATATTTACTTTTTATTTTTGTTTGCCTTTACAGAGACAGAACAAAGTCTGTTTTAAAAATTGTGTGCATTGCTAGATTTTCTCTCTCGTTATCACAAATTCCTTTCAAACATGCACTAATCCATTTGAAAATGATTTTCGATTGCAGTAAACAGTCAATGATCACCATCTGTTAAGTATAAGAATATTAACAACAGTTTCTCTCTGCAGTCACACTTTTCTCTCATATGGCTTGTATTTCATGGCCATTCCTATAAATACCGGTATTCAATCAATCAGAAAAATCCTTGACTAGACTGGAATTTATAGTAAAGCTAAGTACTTTTAGTAAATGAAAATAAATAATGTCCAAATAATAAAAACTAAATACAAAACATGATATTTTTAGGTATTACTAAGACAGACATATTCAGTCTAGTGCTCAAAGTAATTATGCTAGATTATTTCAATTTTGTTAAATCCAGATGATAAGACAAAACTTGGAAACTTGCCATTTTTTGTATGTCATTATGCCTGGGATCCTTCATCTAACAAAGGTGGTCAACAATGACTTACTGGTATTTCTTTGGGCAGTGATTAGACTGCAAATACACTATAGCTTGACAGTACAGCACTCCAGTTTCATAAATATACAAACAAATCAAATACAACATATTCTACAAGTATAAAAGACTTAATATCTGTGAGGTATTGGCAAATTTTATAGGCTAGATTTTTATATATAATTTAAAAATAACTGGCCTGAGAAAACAACTTTACAACGATTAACTTAAGATATTGGTCTTGAAATTACCACAAATCATTGCCAACAGTGTGAAGTGACTGACAGTGAGAATTTCAATATTGTTTCAACAAACTAAATCTTAAGTTTTAAATACCAAGCATTTGCTGTTACATATCTATATAACGGTATACTGTTAATGCTCCAAGAACACTCTTAAATTAAATCACTAGCTGGTGTCTCAGTTACTTTAGTGAAATTTAATATAACTTAAATTTGTAATGATAAGAATCCTGTTTGTATTAAAATGTTCCCTTCTAGTGTGTATTAAGTAAAAAGTATTATTCTGAGATGGTGTATTTTTTTTTTTTTAAAGTTTGGTATAATGAAACTTCAAGGAGTCAGTATGATAAAGGCCATGTTTTACACCCAAAATGATGATAGCATGTCATATTTTTTTTTTTTTAGATATGTTTCTGCAGGTCAATAATTTGCGACTTTTAAGTTAGGGTAAACAAATTACGAAGACTCAAATGTGATAGGCCTAAGTATATTTTTAATAAATAAAACAAATGTCATATAAAAACTTTTGAAACAATTGGTAATTATTATAAACAAGAATGAAGTCTGTGTATAATATTTATAAATTTATTTATTTATTTTTGAAATAATAGTTAATACTCATGACCATGTAAAAAATTAATCTGGCATATTACCATTAACTTTGATTAATGATTAAGCCAGAGTGAAATTTAAAATAAAAGTAAGCCGTACATACTGACATTACCTGCAACAATAAAAACTGTTAAAACTAAACAAAAACTGTTGAAATGCCAATTTTGTTCAATCTTTTTCACATACAGTATAGTCAATAGATTTTTATAAAATTGTTTTTTTTTTAAATGTAGACTGAACACAATTCCTGGTATATTTATGACATTTGATGATAAAAGCTTAAGAACAGTATTTTCGTAAAACTGAGCATTTTGACACAAGAAATGTAACATTTCAAATTCATAATATGGAAAAATATGTGTTACACTACAAAAACGAAACGTTTATTTATTTGTAACATACATTTAAATTCTATCTGAACATTTAATTTTTCCTATTTAGTCAGGGATCTAAACATTTATTATTGTACCTACTCCTTTGTGGAAAATACATTATATAAACAGAAGAAATTTCTTTAGTTGTAATGTCAAATCTATACTTTTAATCAATTTATTAGTGTTAATTACCCATTAAAGATCAAAATCATGTAATCTACATCAACTAACAACAATGTCTACAATCTCACTTCAGTGATATCTAGTATCAGTTTCATCAAGCTATCACAGGAAGAAAAACTTACATGAAAACATTTAAAATTTACCAAGGAATACCATGGTAAAAAATAGTTGTTTCATAAATCTTTGATTACAGTAATTAAAATAACTATAAATCTCATTTGATGTATTCTTTTCAACATCTGAACAAACATCTTAATTAGATCTACAAATAATAACACATTCTGTCACAATACTTTATAACAGTCTTTCAGTACCACATACAAACATAAAGGAATGAACAATCATTTAATAAATTAATAACATGTACAATCACATTGTTAAAAATCACATTGCCTTAATAACCTAATTCAAGTAACAAACTTTTAACATTCAAATATCACTATGAAATTAATTTTTTTTAAATGTCCTTTGGCGAGATGTGAGGTTGTAGAATGCAGCCAGTGATAAGGCACGCATCACTTTCACACAAAAACACAGACCTGAGGTACACGAGACTGGACTTACCCTCCTCAACGATGAGGCTTGCAATGAAAAGAAAAATATGATTAAACAAATTGTCAAATGAAAATAAATACCAAAAACAAAATCTGGGTCTGTAGTGGCATATAAAGAGCATATATATAACAGTTTCATTTTGTTTAATGAGAAAAATATGAAATTCATCAACAAACCATATACATGTACTACCCCATAAACAAAGATGCTGAAGGAAAATAAACCTACCATATTAAATCACAAAGTTAATTTTCAGAATAAAGTTTGCCTATTTAAGATGTAAAATCTTTATACTATTTTCATTGAAGTTTATTTGAGGGGTTTGAAATTGAAATTCTTAATATTTTCATATGCATTGTGATAGATTTCTAATTATTAATATTTTTCACTAACAGAAACAGATGGGAATGATGAGTAAATGAGGCAATGGAGTGATACACACAATATGATACACTACAACAAAGCTAAAACATAAAAACAAAGCTGGATTATTGTTCTTACATCTCAAATGACATGCCACCAAAGCAATGCATTCCACTTTCCACAAGAAAAAATAATTCAAAATAAAATAGGAAAATCACATCACTTAAACTATCTTATGGTCATAACTACTAATTAAAATATGTTTTATATATATGTATTAATGTAAACAGCCTATTTCCTTTCCAACCAGTGATTTATGACTGATGTAACAAACATTGTGGTATGTGGTCAGCATTCTGTTTGTGAAGTGCATACATGTAGAAAATACCCCTTGCTGCTAATCAGAAGGAGTGGCCTATGTGGCAGTAACAGGTTTCTTCTGTAACAATTTTACAAACATGTTTGAACAATGCCTGGGATGTCATTAAACATTCCTTTCTTTACAGTTGCTGATCCATTTCCAATACTTGATATGCATGTTATATATTTACCTAGATCAAATATGAAAATGAGTGTGACAATACATATATTCTTGACATCACAGTTACATTCACAACCACAATACTTTAATGCTTTATTCAAACATGTATCTGATTTGGCAAATAGTGTTATGACAGAAGACATTTATTTGAAAACAGTTATACAAGTATGAACATGCAATGTTTGTAAAAAATTAATAGAAACTTTTAATTTTATATTTTTAGTATTATCATCAAAATGAAAATTATTTAAAATAAATAATGAAGTGCAGTACAAATGAGATTTTGTGCATCTGAGGCAAGATATATTTTCACTTTCATGTTCCAGCTAGTGGTCCTCAACTGGTTTAGCAAACACTGGTATGCATCTGAAAGAATAGCCAACATGCCAATAGCAGGTTTCTTCTGAAGACAATGAGTTACAAACACTGTATGTTTGACACCTAATAGCTGCTAAATAAACAATTTGCTGGGGTGTCATTAACCTAATAAGGGAGCGGGATCTAGCTCAAATGGTAGCGTGTCTGCCTGTGAACCAGTCTGTCATCGGATCGATCCTTCTCAGTGGACCCATAAGCAGTTTGGATTATTTTCCGTTCCAACCAGTGGTCCACAACTGGTTTATCAAAGGCCGTCGTATGTGCTGTCCTGTCTGTGGGACGGTGCATATAAAAGGTCCCTTGCTGCTTATCAGAAGGAGTAGCCTATGTGGCGGCAGCGGGTTTTCTCTAAAGACATACATCAGAATGACCATATGTATGACGTCCAATAGCCGATGATAAGATAAAAATCAATGTGCTCTAGAGGCGTCATTAAATAAAACAAACTTTATTTTTTATTAAACAAATAATCCTTTCTAAGACAAGATGTTTGCACACCTAGCTGGTGTATACTTATTAAAGGAAAGAAGCGGTGCAACCAATATGTGGGCTGCAAACAGGTTTCCAATCCAAACATGCTGTACACACAAGACTGAAAATTAGGGTGGAGGCATGATACACATGGATTACATATGATAAAACGATAAAACTAGATGCTTACAAGTCCTTTTATTTTATGATGATTGTTTGGCTGATGATTCAGTGTAGTAAGCTGCAAAAACAAAAGACATTCAACAAATCGAATTTAAAATTATTTATTGAAGAATGGTATATTATCATTTCACACATATATATATAAGATGATTTTCTTTGATAGAAATCAACAAAAATAAACATAAGACATCATCTCTCTCTCTCTTACTCTCCCTTAAAAAACAGGAAAACAAATATTTTTTTCTTTTATCTGTTTTCAGTATAATGACCAAAACTCCAGTCATATTATATTATACAGCTTTTAAATCAGGACCTAATTTCGCAAAACAAAATTGCGAGTTTTGCTTTACATGTTGATACTAAGATTATCCATTTATCTTGCTAACAAACTAAATGAAATAAAGCAAATATATGTATGTGACCCAGAACAGCAAAACAAGTCACAATGTCACCATTTTAAAATTATTATCTTTTTTCTCCATATATTTAAAGAGAACAGAAACTAACTTCAAAATGGTGCAAATATTATTAAAATATCTCAATAATTTGAAATACTGAAATGAGCTCATTAGTTTGAAAGAGCAGATTTTAACAATCCACTGATAGTAGTGGTTACAATCTTAATAAACCAACAAGCACAAATGGCCTTTGTTTTTGTAAACCTATTATATGTATGCATGTATGTATGTATGTATGTATGTATGTATGTATGTATGTATGTATGTATATGTATGTATCAGTGTTGGAAATGGCCGGGAGCCTGAGTCTACCTGAAATGGGGTCGGGCTACGAACTTTTCAAAGTTGGTAGCCCATGTGTCCACCATGTCTGGATAGGCTACGGTGACATAATAATTAAATACCTTCCAATGACACTCTATTTATCCGTGTGGGGAAATGATTCACATCGTTTATTCATTGATTAATAAAATATATTTTTGTCTGGTCTGTCTGTCTTGTTTTTATCGAGTGGATAAAAACAAGCAACTTTTGTCCATTTGTACACAGAAGTTGTGGCTACGCACATGTGCAAAGTAGCTTTATTCACAGACTTGTGGCTATCAACGTGGATAACACACATAGTATGCTAATGAGTAAAACGACGATGAACGCCCAAAAGAATTAAATTTTGTAACCAGAATGTGTAATCTGGTATAATCTGGGTATTACTTAGAGTCTAAGTATCTCAAGGACACGATATCTCGGTCAACAATGCAGCAATCATGGATGGGATGCACCATATTCCATCCATGGCATGCATATTTCTATTTAAAAAATTTTAAATTAAAAAAACAATACAAATATATATTGCATGTATTAGACGACATTTTTAGTTTTAAAATAGGGAAGGAGTTTGTCCTATACAGAGTTAATACTTTGAAACAGGTGACAAACTGAAACAACACCGTCGAGTATCGGTCATACCAAGCATAATAATGTGCTGCTTAATTTTCAAAGTAATTACTGTAGCATCCACAAAGTTCTTATCAGTACATATTAGTTTATTTTTCAGATATTTAACTGTAATTCACCGATACAAACATTTATTTTAATTGTGTCAATAATCACTGAAAAAATCAAACAAAAATGGCAGAAAACGTTTTTGTACATACATTTCAATGCTATTTCTATGTCATAACAAATGTACACTTTTCTCACAATATCATCAGATGTATAGGTATAGCATTTTTGAAAAGTATAATTAGTTGGTAATCGTTCATTTACAAAATATTTATATGTTGACCACTAATATTTTTAGCTATGCAACTTTAAACCTGCATCAATTGAGTTGTAATGATGGAGTAAAAAAAAAAATATATATATATATATATCAGTATTAACTTTGATTATGAAATAAAACTATATTTAATTGCAATTATTTTTGTGTTGTCAGTTTTTGTACATGACAATAGACATTGTATTGGGTATTTAATTTCAACTTCAAATGTTGACTCTTCATAATTCACAATCTCCATATTTTCTCTCATGAGTCCACGGACTCTCCATATTTTTAGAGTTTATTTCTGACACACACCTGCCTTACAAAAAAAATTAATAAACAACTAGGTAGGTAATACTTGAAAATTATGTTTGTCCACCAACTTTTCAGTTGGTCCACCAACTTTTCAAAGTTCGGAGCCCTGGTGACCATCTCAATTCTCAATGAATTTCCAACACTGTATGTATGTATGTATGTATGTATGTATGTATGTATGTATGTACGTACGTACATATGTACGTACGTACGTACGTACATATATGTATGTATGTACGTATGTATGTATTGTTTTCATATTAAATTCAGTTTTTAAAATATTTTGTCAGCTTTTTTATGTTCTAGGTCAGTATGAACAATTCCTTCATGCAACTTCTGACTGGTTTTGTAGTTCCTGGTCACAAATGGCAAACTAAGGATAAAGATTTTGACATTTCAACAGTTAACAAAAAAAGGAATAAGCAGAAAGTGGACATTCTAATAGCCAAAATTTTATTTAATTTTTTAAAAAGTGATCTTATTCAACATAGTGGTTTTTTTAATATAGATTTGTTTTCTCTGAAAAATCTTAAAATTTTACCAAAATGAAAGTAAAAACTTGGATACAAGAGGGAAAAATATTTGAAAATTAAATGTTCTCTATCCAACAATTTAACATTAGTTACTAACACAAAATAACATGTTGCTGCTATTTCCAAATCCCTTTAGTCATTAAGAATTTGTTTTTACCAAAAACCACCAAAACATACAAAAAACCCACAATGTTTAAGGAAAGATGACTATAATTATATAGTTTAAAAAAATAAAATAATATATTTTTGTATCAATAACAACTACTTTTGTTTTTAAAAATTCCATAATAATATTGTCTATATTTTGTACGACATTCTCAATTTCCAAAATCTCTATTAATAATATATTGTGATTTGGTCCAAGTAAAAATGTGAATTTATATTTGTATTGATTAATTTGGTGTTGTTTACTAATAAAACATGTTAAAATACTAAACATAGAAGTTTGCTTAAAGTTGTAATAACTTTAAGCAAACTTCTATTATTTATACACACTGTAATATTGAATATTAAAATGTTTAATAAATAAAAGCATTTTTTGTTGCTATACAAAACATACTATCATGTGGCCTGATACATAGTGTATTTTGTCCTACTAATCTGGGGTTCATACAGTACCAGTAGTTCACCAAATGTAAGTATACAGTGAGACCTCGTTTATCCGGACAGCATCGTTTTTCCGAAATGTGTCCGGATTAACACATTTCCTTACTACTGAAACATCAAGAGTAATCTCCCTTGAAAAATAAATGAAAAAAAACCCCAACAATGTTTTTATAACAACTATGAACAGCATTTCATTTAGTACATGAACAAATACAACGATTTAAGTGTTTCAGAAAATAGTCAGTTGTGTTATTTTGTCTGACCGAAAAGTTTGCTGCAAAAGAATTCTGCATACTGACCGTAATTTCATGACATTTTCATTTCCTAGTTCGATTATCCATGGCACTGACTAAAAGCGACTGGCGTGAAAATATAATTACTTCATTAACAGTAATACTCTAACCTGTTGACAACAATTGTTCAAATTGTATTAACAAACACTATTGATGATTTAAACAATATTAATTTTATTAACATTTTAAATTTGGGATTGGCCGATAGACATAAGCCTCATTGTTGTGTTAGCATGGACATAATATTCAATTTCATATGTTATTTACGTCTAACCTTCTAAAATATTATACACCAAACCTTAACTGTTGTAAAGATCCAGAAAACAGTAAAACAACAGTTGTATTCACTAGCACTCATGCAATAAACACACGATAAGCGTTAAGAAAACAGTGAAACCCTTTGCAGCCATGTTGACTTCTGTCGATTATGCAACTTGCCATCAGGGATCACTTATTTTCTGTACTGTTTGATATAAAAGGAATTAGTGGTTTATGATTAAACAGAGCAAATTACCTTTATTTCTCACACATTGTTTGGATTATAATTGTCCGGTTCTGGAAACCGAATTTCTGGATTAACGGATACATTTACAGTGTGGGAGTTTTGTTTTCTTGAATGACCGATTAATGACAAGATTAATGGAGTCCGGATAAATGAGGTCTCACTGTATATATATAAGAAAGGACGACTTTAAAAATATGACCACTGGTCCAATAAGTGACCTTCTTTTTCTGGCTGACTGTTATTTATTATCATTTTTAAATTCCTTATGTACAATATTACTTTGTTTCACTCATTTAAAATTGATCTCACTATAAAGTGAGCAAAAGGTATAATGAAAAATGAGATATCACCATGTTTATTTATGACTGCTGATCATTTGAAATGAAATTTGTATTATAACTACCGTATTAACTATTCTATTGCAGGCTTGTAAAAATTCTGGTGGACAAGTAGATTTAGTTGGTACTGGTCTAGCAGACAAGTAACTCAATATTTTCCTGTTTCTGCACTTCTGCTAATGGTACCAGTGATCCCATTCATGGGCTCAATGAATTTTGAAACAGACACAATGAAAAATATTTAAATTCAATTTTTCTGTTTATTTCAAGTTGTAGACAATTACAACGGTGGTAGCAGTGGCGTTGGAACAAAATTCATATTGGGGGGGCTGCTAATACTAAGAAGCAACTGACTTTACCAAAAAACACAAGAATAACATTAAAATTTTAAATTATTTGGGTGCTACTGCCCCCCAGCTCCACCCCCACCCCACCCCCGGCTCCAACGCCTCTGGTAAATATGGAGTTTGTATCTTTCAGGTAAACAGAATGGATTCGTTGAGTAACCGAAGAACGGATTTTAATCACCATTCTAAGTGGATTGTTGTTTTGAAATCCGGACATATGAACACTTCTATGGAATGGCTTCACAGTTTGCAAAATGTGGCATTCTTTATATCGTCCTTCAATACTAAGGTGAAACATATACATTATACGTTAATAACGTTTCCGCAACATCCCTGTGAAACAACACCATACAAAAACTATGTTATTTTGCCGGGTGGTTTTGTTTTGTCTTGTTTTTAAAATACATATTAAATTGAAACTGGCTGAAGTAGCAGTCCTCATAAAAGCGGAGAATAAACAGTTTTGAAAAT
The DNA here is from genome assembly GCA_032355785.1 of Symmetromphalus regularis. Taxonomy (NCBI): domain Eukaryota; kingdom Metazoa; phylum Mollusca; class Gastropoda; order Neomphalida; family Neomphalidae; genus Symmetromphalus; species Symmetromphalus regularis. The sequence goes on from JAULBS010105718.1 coordinate 12,924, forward strand.
GTTTGCAGAATCATATCAGTGTTTAAGGAAGCTTTACTATTTGGATGCTTTATTACTTAAAATATGTTAAATTGTCATACAGTCCATTATTACTAATTAGTTATAATATAGGTTGTCCAATAAGTTAGCATATTTTAGTTATGAAACAGAAATTCAACTATAACTTTTAAAATATTTGCCCAATCAAGTTACGTATTTTACTTTTTATGAGGATTGCCACATGTCATTTTAATTTCACAATGATTTCAGAAGACAAAACAAAAGCACCCGAAAAAACCCAACTGAGAAATATACTAGTAGATAGGTTTTAACACAAATGTATTTAATCAGCGTGACGTCATAATCATAAATTATTACAAAATGGCTATTATCGCGATCGTCGGTCTGAACCTTAGTGGCTGTCCTCATTGAAACAAAATTACCCTGCTAGCAGAAATATTTAAGTGTACGTGCTCGTAGGAACCGAGGACACGTGCTCCTCCTCCCTCCCGCACACACACACACACACACACACACACACACACCACAACACATGCGAGCTTTTGTTTACATATTAATGTTTGCCATTGTAACCAAAATCTGATATAGTTTCTACCCGATCCGTCAGTGTGGCTGCCCCCAACCCCTACCCTCACTCTCAAAGTCGTTCCTACGGGCCTGGTGTATGGTTGTATTTGCATGGTTTATTGTTAAAATATGTGAGATTATTGGAAATCTTTAAAATTCACTATACTAAATAATTTTAATTATTTAAATGCATAACTGTTTTTACTTTTCAGATAATGACGTTAGTACACCATTATGGGTCTACGTCATTACGAAATTTGTCCAAAATTCTCCACCTTAACAAAACAATCAACAACGCAATTTTATTTCCTGCACTCAAGTACGGCTACAATGGAAGAAAGCTAAGAGTTTCAACGCTTTCTGTAAGTATGGTTTGTTTGTTGTTGTTTTCTTTGTGTGTGTGTGGGTTTTTTTTGGGGTGTGTGTGTGTGTGTGTTTAACGACACCACTACAGCACATTGATATAGTAAGCATCGGTTATTGGATGTCAAACATTTAGTTATTTTGACAATTGACACGTATTCAAGTGTGAGCCAGCCTCCAATGAGTTTTGAACCTGTTACCATAGTCATCAGCTTGAGAGTCCGAAGTTCTACCGCTGAGCTACAGCGGCTCACTTGAGTAACTGTAAGTATGACGCATGCGTATAGCTGGTCAGTGCATTCAATAACTGTAGAAAAATTATTCACATTAAAAAGGGATAAGACTAGGTATTCTCAAGTATGAATTACGTAGATAGTTAAAAACTGGGTTTCGTTTCAAATGCAACAGTTCTTTCGTGTAAGACATTAATAAATTACATTGTGTTACAGGTTTCAACTTTTATCCAAACAAAAACCATCAACAACGACACAAAGTATTCTGGTTTCTGCATTTACCTGTTAGAAACTTTGTCAAAAATACTCAACTTCACGTAAGTTAGGAACGTTTGTCAGGTAATAAACTTTGGACGCATGTGCAATCATTTCTTGAAACAACTGCAAGATATTTAGAGGGATGGTATATGTATGAAAGACATTTTAAAACCTCGAATATATCCATGTGCATTCAAAAAGAACAACAATTGATTTCATACACAGACCATGGCTTCAAAACATGGTTTAATACTGCATTTATATTTTAAATATGTTTACAGTCATAGTTTTCATTCGACTAGTCATGAATATATTAAACTTTACCAAATTAAATTTCAAAATATTTTCATTTACAATTTGCAAAGATTTAAAATTTGTTTTTGAAATATGTGTTTAACATACGATTTGTTTAACCATGAACTGAACACACTCATATAACATTGTTTTTGTTTAGTTTTGTTTGTTTAACGACAACACTAGAGCACATTGATTTATTAATCATCAGCTATTGGATGTCAAACATTGGTAATTTTGACACGCAGTCACGTGTGAGCCAGAAATCCATGTATCACAACATAACGTTTATACCTGCTGATAAATTCAGTCTATTAGCGTTACAATAATTGTGAAAATACTACTTGACTGCTTCCAAAGATATGTTTTCTCTTGTATACACATGTAACATTTTACTAATTGCAGGTATGAATTTATAGAACCGACAGATGGGACGTGGGGTGTGCTGGTTAACGGGTCTTGGAACGGACTGGTTGGTCAGATGGAGAGAAGGGTATGTGACTCTATAAGAGTAATACAATATCGAACGTTTAGTCATATTGTATCTATGTCTTCTTTGATAATCAGACTCAGTGGTTCACTGGTAGTACACCAGACTCTCAAGCTGATCATAGTGGTTCAAAACCCTTTGGAAGGTGGCTCACACTTGACTACATGTAAAAATGTCCAACTGTTTGACATCAAATAGTAGTTGATTAATAAGTCAATGACCTCTATTGGTGTCGATATACAAAACATAAACTGTTTTGTGACCGGTTTCGCATGTGTTATATTACTCCATTTCAAAACGCTTTTGTACATAAAACAGCAACAATGGCTAATACATATATATATATATATATATATACTTTTTAAAACATGCACATGTATGTTCTTGAAGACGTACACGCATTACATAATTACGGGTAGCCAAAGACACAAGATTGCAAAGTTATGATGCCAT
>JAULBS010105729.1:0-15581 GCA_032355785.1 Symmetromphalus regularis
GATCTTTTATATGCACCATCCCACAGACAGGACAGCACATACCACAGCCTTTGATAAACCAGTTGTGGACCACTGGTCGGAATGGAAAATAGCCCAAACTGCAAATGGGTCCATTGAAAAGGATCGATCCGACGACCGATTGGTTCACAGGCAGACTCGCTACCATTTGAGCTAGATCCCGCTCCCATTTTCCCAAGGAACTAGTATCCCAGAAAATTATTAGTCAACCCTATATAGGTTGGAACCTTGTGACTGAAAGAAACTGTATGAAACACTTGTGGCCTATTTTAAAAAGTCAAACCTTAGCTAGAAAGCAGATAGCAGGGATAAGAATTTCCCGCCTGTCGGTGGTTTACTGACTTTTGGGGATTGATTTTGTCACTTGTCGCAACCTGCCCCCATTCAGTCACTATACACTCCCTTGCAGTGACCCTCGTTTTTAGGTCTGACCTGTTCTGACCCCTAAGATAGTCTATTTTTTATCATATATTTAATGCATGTCTGTAATAAATAAAGTTGGAATGTAAAAAAAAAAATTTTGGTTATCAAAATATTACAGGAGATGAGAATTATTAAAAATGTTCTTGTCCTCCATGATTTCTGCTTCCCTGGAACTACGGGGACGAGTTTCTATCTCTGCCTGCTGATTGATTGAAACATATTTTATTGCTTTTACAAACAAATACATTTGGCACAAGTTTTCCAAATTACTAAGCCTTCTCCATTGTACATGTACATCATAGACGACAGTGAAGTGTTACATTTATGTAATATATAATATGAACAAAAATGAATATTTTTGAAGAGAAGAAAGAAAAAACAGAGGGGAAAACATCTGTTATCTGTGTTTCATAATTTGACAGCAGGTTTGTTAATAAGGTTTATCTGCATGTTGAGCCATTTTGTTTTTCAGTAAACTGGGGATACCACTGGTTTGAGTACTTCCCTAACCCTCCAATCAATGTTTTGGCCATGATAGAGAATGTTATTGCACATCACGACAGGTACCTGCTTCAGCATTTCGTCAAATACAAAGTCACGTCACAAGTAAGTGTATTATTCAGTTCATTCTGTTGGCTCAAACATATTTTATTGCCATCAAAACAGTATGTGATTGGCCAACAATTAAGACCGATTTCATTTTACAAACATTAAATATTTACATGCATAGTCAACATGACATAAATATTTAATCCATTCTGTTCCTACAATTTTTTAAAAGTCTTCTGTTTTAAAAGTATTAATAATATACCACATAATAAGGATTGATTGTTTGGAGGGTATTATGTGTCAGACATATAGTATTTTGTGACTCATGGTCTTCAGAGGAAACCTACTACCACCACATAAACTACTGTTTTATATGGACTTTCCCACAGCACATAATCACAGCCTTTGATAAACCATTTGTGAACCACATGTCTAATATTAGTATAATCTTGATGGAACAAAGTTTTACCATGACTTCATGATTGAAGTGTAAATTATGTTTACTAATTTGTTATTCTTAGAATGTTATTTTTTAATTGGTCAAGAGGCAATAGAGGTTTAGGCATCTCATAACATAATTTAAAAAAATTAATTAATACAGTTTTGTATAAACTAACATTAGAGAAATATTATAATTTTGGATATTTTAAAATTCCTTTTTAAATTATTGGTGTAATATAATTTTAATAAATTGAATTTAGCAGTAGATTACAAATGTTAAATGGATATATACTAAAATTTATAAAAATAAATTTGATCATTTCTTAACATTCTATTTTTACAACAATATAACAGTGATTAAAACATTTCATTTTATTATTTTGTTTTATCTTCTAAAATTAGTAAAAATAAAGTTGCCATTTATTATTACTCACATTTAACAAAATTACGGTAATATAATAATAGTAAGTATAACACAACTATCCAATGAAATACCTTCATAAATTTATTTTTAAAAATTTCAATAATATCCCTGTATGTTTATCAAACATTAATTTCATGTGCCTTATGCTTCTACAAATCGTTGATGACAATGAATGAACTGTCTGTCTGTCTGTCATTTTCCCCCAGTGAAGAGAGTTCACCAGGTAAGCCAATATGGCTGCCAAGTCCTGTAAGCTGTTGACTGACCTGATGAGGAGATTGGGAACATAGGTTGTTTCATCACCTGTCAGTGGTTCTGTGACAGTCATTAGGCTTGCTGCAGTTTAATTATGAACTGAACTGACACAGACATTAATTAGCTGATTTGTTAAACTTTTCTCTCTAGTGATCACTTGAGTGAGTGAGTGATTATTGGTTAGACAAGCTTACCCCAATATATAACTCAATTTGATAGGTCAGATCTGCTGTAATTGTATAACTCAATTTGATTGGTCAGATCTGCTGTAAATTCTATATTTGATTGGTTGTAAATTTTTGGTGGCCTTGAAAGGTGACAGAACTTTATTTTATCAGTAGATTTCATTTTACTCTTAGAGTTGTGTCAGTTGTTGGATAGTTCTTCATTTTGAATCAAGATTTGGATATCTTTGACATTGTCACTGATAAGCACTTGTGTACTAGTTTGAATTTTTCAAATTCAATCTACAATGGCATCTATTGTAGACTTGCCACGAGACAACAGTATGTTTTATAAAGGAGGACTGGTTAGACTTTCAAACAACCCAATGTTTTCTGCATTACAGGAAACCTTGTTAGTGGAATGTAGCAAAAATAATGTTTCATCAGTTGACGTGGAAAAAGATTGCGACTTAAATGTGGGAGAAGCTTTGGGTGCTAGTCTTGGTTTATTTGCCAGTGTTGACAAGACCAGAGATGCGATTGAAAATGATCCCTATTTAAACATAGACTCTGCTTTCGCAGCCGTACAGGAAGCTAATTTGCTGTCAGAGTTTCGAATGGTGGATGGAAATCCTAAAGTGACCGAACTTCAACACTTTTATACAGGACATTGTACGTATATTGAAAGAAAGAGAGCAGAGGAAGTTGAAGTTGTCAAATCTTGTGGGTTAGGAAGTTCAGAGCTTCAACAAAAACTTTATAAAACACATACAAAGTTCGACACGGATAGGCTGCACCTGACGAAACGAGTGACGGCCAGTCTTCAGTTGTTGAAAGCATCCTTACCAGTTCCTGCTCCTCATGAAATTTTCCTGAACCGCTCTAAAACCCGCCAGCTCAAACCGAAAGCCACCGAACTCATGAACCAGTGGTACGAAGATCATATGGACAGTCCGTACCCCAATGATGAAGAGAAAATGAGGCTTGCCGAAGAAGGTGGGATAACTCTGGCTCAAGTTAAAGCTTGGTTCGCTAATCGTCGGAACAGAACAAACAACACGAAACCAAAACGGCAGAAGTTAGAGGTGGAAAAGAAATTGTTAACTATCTGCACAGAACTGAAGGGTGGCACTTCGAAGGCTCCCAGGTTGTACGGAGATATCATTTCACAGTTGTCGAACATTGTGAATGGAGCGAATGTTTTTAGTCAGAGACAGCTGATGAAAGAGACCCAGCAGTCCGTTTAATTAAGGATATCGTTTGATTGTGATTATATTGGTGCTATTTGTAACATGTTGATTTTAGTGCTTGTAAATATATGTACTGTGTAATCAAAGCCATGCTGCTTTGTTTTATTGTATATAGTAAATGATATTTGTTTCACATTTTGTTTGTTTTTGTTTTTAATTATTTTCATTTTCCTGTTTATACACAGCATTTTAACTGTAAGAAACAGTTACATCCAAAATGACCCTTTTGGGGGAAAATGAATTATAAAGTTAAGTGCCATGTAAAATCAGAATGCTTTTATAATTTAAAGATACTTTTCTTATATACATGTAGGTTGTCCTCAGTATGCAAAGTAAAGTTTGTTTTATTTAACTATGCCTCTAGAGCACATTGATTTTTATCTTATCATCAGCTATTGGACTTCAATCATATGGTCATTCTGACATACATATTTAGAGGAAACCCGCTGGCACCACATAGAATACGCTTTTTTCAATCAGCGGCAAGGGTTCTTTTATATGCACTGTCCCCCAGACAGGACAGCACATACCATGGCCTTTGATGAACCAGTTGTGGATCACTGGTTGGAACAGAAAATCGCCCAAAATGCAAATGGATCCACTGAGACGCCCTCAGTATGCATAATGACATGTCCAAGACCTGTGATTCTGTGCTGATTGTAAGTGGGCCAAAATGGACATAACTGTTTTTTTGCAGTCAGCTCTCAATTTGTTTGTTAGATAGGAGCGTTAATATCAGCATACAAAGTAAAATTAATAAGAAAAACTTGGTGAATAAAATTAAGTTTTTATGCTTATTAATTTGAACTGAAAGACGTGTGTCTTTGGGAAAGTACATATAGAGGATTCCTTGCTGCTAATGGAAGATTGTAGCAGGTTTCCTCTGATGACTACATGTAAAAGGTTACAGATAGTCTATGATTAATAAATCAGTGTGCTCTAGTGTGGTTGTTTAAGGACCAAATGGGAAATGCTCACTTGACTATTTTTTGTACTTCATGTTAGACCCAGTTAGAACATTTGGAACCATTGAAATTGCTAACTTGCACCCACAAAGGTTAGAATAGCTTGAATGTTAGTTAGTCTGCCAACAGTTCTAGTAGTCCTGCAGCACAATATTTAATATAACATTAACATTGTTATGATACAAATCTTAGGGGTCCTTCAAAATTGCCAACATTTTCACAAACGTATAAACCGTATGTTGTGAAGAGGGCTCAAGACTCACCAAACACTTTCTAAAAATTATATAAATGTCGGTCAAATTAATGTCACCATGTATCATTAATAGCATTCGAAAGATTCTCATGTGTAGGAACAATCACAAACTGAAAAAGGGCATGCCAGCTGCTGGAAAGAAAAAATTAACTTTTGATTTTTCTTGTACAACAGATGAGATAGGCCTACTATTGGATGTGGTTCAAATAGAATGTTTTCTGATCAACAGGTCTTCTACCGTCCTGATCTTCAGAAGGCATTTGTTTCTGAACCATCCTATAGTACATTGAGAATACTGGAACATTCAGGTTTTGATGATTCTATTTCTACCTGAACTCAGTACTGTATTTTGGATAAAAACGATTGTAAAATATCAACTTAATTGTAAAGGACCCCTTTCTTCAAAGAACATTAGTGATACCAAATGAAAATGGTGAAACAAATGAAAGTGTCAACAAAACCACAGTAGGAAGTAGCTCATTAGACTGATGGTTATATTTTTTAATTAATCCTTCAAAATTTTCACTTACATTTTGTGACAGAATTTACATTTTACACAGTGATAACTTTAATTTGTGAGTTTATAAAATGTTTTTAGATCTATGCCTGGCCTCTTTTGGAAACAGTCTTCTCCGAGGTTCTTACTAAGGAGGAATGGCTGATGTTGTGGGACAATGTGTTTAGCAGTCACCCGTCCTTTCTGCTCATGTTGGTTGCAGCATATGCTATCTGTGCTCGGGGGCCTCTCATGCAGTGCAGGGAACTGGATGATTTCAAAGTTAGTTTGTTACTCTTTTGTTTGAATAATAATTTCATAAATTCTTTTATAATCATGTTATTTACCCAGATGGTATGTGTTTACCTTAATATGTTAAACAGGGGTCTAACTTCGGTGTTTGGGGGACACAGCAATTATTGCCTTGGATTCCTAGGAATCAAAGGGGCACCAAGGCAGTTTTGAGGTCACATCAAGGGCACAATGGCAAATATGAGTTTCCTATTAAGGCAAAAGCCTGAAATGTCTTTGTTGTCTTGTCAGCTAATTAACTGAATGCTGACTATGAGTTGCTTCATGAAAGAGCTCCAAAGCAAGTGGGTGTAAAAAAGGGTAGAGCAATATTTGACTTCATTAGAAGTGAAATTGAGAGAGAAATGCGGAAAAGGAACAGAGTGGCGTGGCAAATGCTTCAATGGCTTGGTAAAATTTGACACCTGGTTAAATATATCTTAAGTTTATTAAATATCTAAAGAATATTAACATTAATGATAATAAGATTTTAAAATTAATACATTTGTGGATGATAAGTTGTTTTAATAATTTACACCTATTGAGTTTTAATTTTTATAAATTATTGAAATTTCAATATGAAAATGATGCAGGTACATTTTGCTTGAAACATAACTGTCAATCCATCTAAAATGATGTTTAGTGACCAAAACGACTTTGTATAACTGTATTTTGACATTAGTGAGAAGATTAGGAAACAATGTGTCCACCAACATTTCTTTATGTTTAAGAGGATATGTTTTTTTAGTGGCTACTCTGTTTTGTTTTCAGTATTTTTTCCATCACCGTAATGCTGTTGATGTGAAGCAGGTGATAAAGGAGGCATATCGCTTGATGGAGTCGACGCCCGGTGATATCCACCCACAGAAACACATCGAGGAGTTCAAACCTCTCACAAAAGGGCTGTATCCAGTTTTCAACAAATATCCCAAATTTATTGTCGACTACCAGGTAATACCGCACTTATTATTACTTTAATTCTACTTTCAGTTTCACATTGATGAATCGTGTGTGAGATATGCTTGTACTTCCTGTTTCAGTTTCTAATAAATGTTTTAATGTTCAAACCTGGCCATTGTGAGGCAGGGTAGTTACTACAGGATGGTATCCTGGCTAAAAAGGATGACATCCTAGCTAATAAATTTATTAATCAAAATTATATTATTTTGTTTTATGAAAAAAAAAAAAAAGGCATGTTTACATATTTTTGTTTCTTCATAATCCTGTAATCAATATCACAAGACCCATCAAAATAACAGTTCAAAGCAGTTCAGTTCAAAAATAAGTGATAAAATGACAAACATGCTGCCTTTATAAACCTTTTGTACACAATATACAAAAGTAATAACTTTTCTGATATTATATGGGAACAAATGGCAATTGAAAAGTGGGGCAAAAAAGCAAAACATGCATAGAAAATAGTTTTCATGTCATAAATAAATATTCAAAATATTTTTCTCAAAATTTTACCTTTTGTTTCATTTCTATAACTTTTTTTCTTTTTCTCCTACTGTCATGAGAAAAAGGATATTGATAAAATTGATGGTCAGTTTGATATGATGCAATGTATAATTGAAATAACTTTAGAATCTGTATTTAATAACTATTGCAATTAAATCTGGTATAAAATTAAATTAATATATAGACGAAACGTCGAGTTTTATCAAAATCTTTTAATTTTTTGTGTTGTTTGTATAAAGTGGATGGTTTTAGGTCAAAGACTTTTTGTTTTAAATAAAATTAAATTTCTGCACTAAGCATTTCATCAAATATGTAATTTAAGTTTGTACTTTCAGGTTCAAGAAAGAGACAGAATCAGACAGGAAGAATTGGAATATTTACGGCAGAAGTGAGTTTTACATTTAAATGCAGTTTGAAGCATGTTAGTTGATAACATCCACATTCTGAAACATGTAATTCATTACATAATTGTAGTCTAAAATATTTTTTTTTTGAGGAACAGAATTATGATTGGGGTGTAAAATAAAGCATTTTTTTATATGACCCCTCCCTCCATTCTGAAACGTACAAATGCATTTCATAACTAGACTAAAACAAAATAAAAAAATTTAATGAACAAAATTATTATTGGGTTGTAATAAAATGAATTTTTTAAAGACGTGACCATGACCTTTTTTGCTAAGACATACTTCTTAGTGTTTAATATTTTTCATTTTAAGTTTTAATATATGGCTTGGAATTTTTAATTAACTTTTTCTCTTAATATATAACAGTTCCTTGATATCAAGTTGCAAATATGATTGTTAATTTTCTTTCCTTAAACACAAAACAAACATATATATGATTATATATTATGACTGTGATATTCATCTTTTATTAATCTTTCTACATTAATTTTATAATATTCATAATTATTATATAGTTTATTATATATATTTTACAGTTAACCATATTGTAAATCAGCTGTATACACTTATTTATTATAAATATTTATAATTTCACTATAATGTGACCCCCCAATAGCTGTGCTGGGGGTTTGTTATTTAAACAAATAGCGTGTCAATCTACGAACGTTAAATAAAGATCATATACGTTTCCCAAAACAGTACATAGAACTAAACAAATAAGACAACTAACCTATTTATTGATTACTGTTAACCCTTCTGTTGCTAGACAAGTGACAATAGAAGTTCAGAAAGAGACACTGAAACGTCAACAGGAGGAGGAGGCGTGGTATCGGCAGCAGCATCTACTGACGGAAGCCGAGGAGAAACGGCGCAAGATGATTCTAGAGGAGGAACAGAAACTTGTAGATCAAAGAAAACGGTATGTTTATCACTGCTAAATCAGTGCCGTACAGGAAACTATTGAAATTAAGTTCATGAAACACTTGGGGCAAAACATCAAATATAAAAATTCTTTATGGGACATGACAACAAATCCTTTACTATCTTTATGAACTTACACCACCGAATTATCATGTTCTTTATATCTAACAGCTTATTATTATAAAGTGCTGAGGCTTTGATCAAACATTTGAAATTTTACAGATCTTTACTTAACAAAAAAATAAAAAAGCGAGCGTCGGAGGTCCAGCAGTAGAACGTCGGATTCTCAAGCTGATGACAGCGGTTCAAAACCTGTTGGAGGCTTGCTCACACTTGACTACGAGTCAAAATAACCAAATGTTTTGCATTCAATAGCCATTGATTAATAAACCAATCTACTTTAGTGGTGTCATTAAACAAAAAACAAAACAAAAATATTAAAAGATAAACAGACATCCCAATTTTAAGAGAGAATCTGTTTGATGTTACAGGTTGTTTGCTATGAACCGCGAAGTGAAGTTAAAGGAACTTCAGTTGCTAGACGCAGCTCGGCGCAAGTTCTTGCACTTCCAGCAAACACAGAGGGAGGCCGATCTCAAGAGACTTGATGATGAGATGCAGAGAAAGGTATCACAGATGTGATAAGTGGTTTTAAAAATGACACAAAACAGAAAGAAATTTTGTTCAATTGGTAAAGAGGTTTGCCTGAGGTACTTTAGTTATAGGATCGAACCCTCTTAGTGGACACGTTCTCTGTTTTTTCAAACCCAACCAGTGCCCTTTGACTACCAACCAGTACCCTTTGAATGGTATAACAAAAGCTATGGTATGTACTGCCCTGTTTGTGGGAATGTACATATAAAAGATCCCTTGCTGCTGATGGAAACAAATAATTTGTTTTCCTCTGATAACCATGTGTCAGAATTACCAGATGTTAGACATCCATTAGCCGATATTTAATAAATCAGTTTTCTATTGTGTCATTAAACAAAAAACTAACTTTTTTTTATATATATATCTGAGTTATGCCCTCCATGCAGTACATAATAAGATTTGATAGCCACTGATTCTCTAATTAAATTAATTACAATAATAAGATGTCAAATTTAGTACTGATGTTCATGTAGCATTATTGTTCAAAATAATATACCCTTTAAAATTATATCTGAAAAATAAATCTTTCAAAAATTACATAATTTAATCTTGATTATACACCCTACTAAAGCTATTTAATTATTTGTTTCATGAAATTTATGACAACTTACAGTCTACTAAATATTTTATAAATTAAAATGTTATTTTTTGTTTCTCCCTACAGGCTCTGATGAGAGACCAGGAAACCGAGGCAGCCATTGAGGAGGCTGAGATCAAGAACATGGAACTGGGTTTGCAGAAGAAAATGTTTGAACAGGTTTGATGTTTCTGTCACCATTATATGTTTCATATCTGGTACATGTTACTTACATGGTTCAGGTTCTGTGACTACCTATCTTTTATACCTAACTTCCTACCCAACTATCTAAATGATTGGAAATACATTTTGACTGCACATCAAAACAAGACAAATTTTATTTTTATTTCACCTTCAAAACTTGGATTTGTGTTACAAAAATCTTTAATGAAAAAAAAAAGAAGCTTTTTTGTAAAGCATTAATTTTGTATTCTTTTGGACTCTCAAGCTGATGACAGTGGTTCAAAACCTTTTGGAGGCTGGCTCACTCTTGACTACGTGTCAAAATAAACAAATGTTTGTCATCCAATAGCTGATGATTAATAAATCAAAGTGCTCAAGTGGCGTTGTTAAAAAAAAAAAAAAAAAATTGTATTCTATTGTAAAATAAAATTTTGCTATTTTCAGAAATTGTTGCATCATTTGAAACATTAACAAACTGCATATCCTGTAATGTTTGCTTAGTAAAGCCTCACGGTTTGTGTCACTATTTGTAAAAGAGTATTTTCTCTGTATTCAGGAGTTATTCAGGGAGTATGCCGTCTCGTCACAACAGCTGAGGAGTGAGCAGGACATGCATCGCAAGCAGAAGGAGCTTGAAGACAGAATACAGCAGAGACTGCAAGCTGCAGAAAGAGAGAGAGAGCTGGAAGTCAGAAAGGTAAACTATCACATGTGACTGTGTCTGTGAAAAGGATAATACAGGACACATGTGAGTCACAGAATTTTTTTTAAATGACATTAATTTCAACGATACACATGTTTGGGAACCTATTTATCAGAAATATTACCAACATGTGCATATTTAATATATTAAATTAAAAACAGCGAGTTTCTATTAGTTTTTGTATGTTTATTGTATTTTAATTATAATTCAACTTTATTTTAATAGTCTTAAATATCATAAACCTGCACACCTGATGATGCCTACGTGTTTTTGAAAAATGTTAAAGAATTCATTAGTCGCATGCATAACATTATATCTGAAATGAATTGGGTTTGAGCCAAAATAATCCTTTGATAAACTAGTGCCTCATCACTGGTATATTAAAGGAAGTGGTATGTGCTGTCCTGTCTGTGAAAGTACATATAAAAGATTCCTTTGTTCCTTTGACGATTACATGTCAAAATTACTAAATGTTTGACATCATATAGCTGATGATTTATAAATCATTTTGCTCTAGTGGTGTCATTATACAAAAACATTCCAGTATTTAAATATTTGTTTTTCATGTGTATTTAAAATTATAATGGTTTTTAGTGTTGTTTTTTTAATATGTTTCACATTTGATCTTCTGCAGATGATGTCTCAGAACTTGGCTACAGCATCGCAGAGAAACATTGACATGTGGGCTCACAAGGAGATGGATCACAGACACCACATGGAAGACTGCCAGAGAGAGGCCAGGCAGGTCCAGGTAACTGGCATTCTTATTTCTCTCATAGGTGTTCATTTGCATCACATAAAGTTAAGTTTTGTTTTATTTAACGACGCCTCTAGAGCACATTGATTTTTATCTTATAATCAGCTATTGGACGTCATACATATTGTCATTCTGACATGTCTTTAGAGGAAACCGCTGCCTCCACGTAGGCTACTCCTTCCGATAAGCAGCAAGGGATCTTTTATATGCACAGTCCCACAGACATGACAGTACATACCACGGCCTTTAATAAACCAGTTGTGGACCACTGTTTGGAACTGAAAATAGCCCAAACTGCAAATGGGTCCATTGAAAAGGATCGATCCGACGACCGACCGGTTCACAGGCAGACACGCTACCGTTTGAGCTAGATCCCACTCTTCATTTGCATCACATGCACCCATCATCATTATTTAACTAACAGAGACACCACTAGAGCTCATTGATTTATTATATTAATCATCAGCTACTGGATGTCAAACATTTGGTTATTTTTGACACGTCAGGTGAGTGCTAGCCTCCAACTGGTTTTGAACCACTGTCATCAGCTTGAGAGTCCGACGTTCTATCACTGAACCATCGAGTCTCTCCATATAGATTTCATTATGAATTTCGAAAAAGATGATTAGAGAGATATTAAACAGTCATGTTAATTTGCTGTAGAAGATTATTTGGGGGTTGTTTTATATTTTTTTTTGGGGGTGTGGGTGTTATATTCTTATATATTATATTTCTGATTGCTACTTTTGGAGTTATTGTTGCATATATGGTACAGATTCTTTGTTTGTTTTGTCCATGAAAGGCACACTGTCTTTGTATCAGATGACAAAGTTCACAATCAAGCCATTTGTAATTTGATATGATTTTCTTTGTTTGTGCAGCTTACTAAGATTCATACCCAGAATCGGACGCTAGAGGACGAAGTTCAGAAGCTAATGAGAACCTGTCAGAATGAGAGGGTAATTAGTCAAACTTGTTTATACAGCCACCTGTCTTCGAACCTTTATATTCTCCTATATCAACTAATTTAATATTTTGCCTCTGTTAAGCAGTCAGATAAGACTGTATTTCTTAAGAGGCCACTTGGATGGCTGCTTATGAAAATATTTACTAAACCTACATTTATCAAAACTGACAAAGGTGTGGGTTTTTTTAAATTTATAGAATTTGTGGATTTATTATTATTTTTATATATATATTTTTTTTTTTTCCTAAAGTATTCAGGTGGAATTCTAATAATGAGGTTGTCTATTTCATATTCTTGAGTTCTTTTTTTTCTTTTTTTTCTTTTTTTTTTTTAAAGACCGTATCATTGAATTCATCGATATACACTGACGGTGCTTACAGACAAAAAATATGAGTTAAATATGTATGACCAATTCTTCAAAAAAACAAACATCTTGTCTTTGAATTCACAAGAGGTTTTAA
This sequence comes from Symmetromphalus regularis, assembly GCA_032355785.1. NCBI lineage: Eukaryota > Metazoa > Mollusca > Gastropoda > Neomphalida > Neomphalidae > Symmetromphalus > Symmetromphalus regularis. The sequence goes on from JAULBS010105729.1 coordinate 12,621, forward strand.
CCTGGTTGTCTTAGCCAGCCTTGAGAGCAAGAATGCTTTGGTACCTTCTTGAAATTCGACCCCTACAAATATTTCTGTCCTCTGTTACAGGATAAAGAGACCGCAGCAGGTTATAGCGAGCTGCAGGAAGATCGGAAAGATAGAGTGAATAACAATGTACATAATTTACAACACATGGAAGATGAGATTACCGCAGATCGAGAACATGTGAGAAATATCCACGACAGTGTCATCGAGGCTGTAGAACGTGAGTGTAATATCTTCTAATACAATCAAATTTGTGACTTGGTTCTATCTGACATGAACTGGTAGGTCGTCGCATCGATCCTTCTCAGTGGACCCATTTGCTGTTTGGGGTATTTTCCGTTCCAACCAGTGATCCACAACTGGTTCATCAAAGGCCGTGCTGTCCTGTCTGTGGGAGGGTGCATATAAAAGACCACTTGCTGCTTATCGGAAAAGAGTAGCCTAGATGGCAGTGGTGGGTTTCTTCTAAATACATATGTCTGAATGACCATATAATTGACGTCCAATAGCTGATGATAAGATAAAAATCAATGTGCTCTAGAGACGTCATTAAATAAAATAAACTTTACTTTTACTGGGTTTCTTAAAATAGTCTAGGAACATCTTCAAATCAGTAGGTATTTAACAATACTAGTATTTATATAAACAGCATGCATTTCATTCCATCTTTTAATCAATGAATTAATCCCCTCAAAATGTCTGTGATGATCATACATTACTGCAGAATAAAGCAAACATGTACCTTCATTGACAAACAGTTGTCAGCTGCAAAATAAAAAAAGAAATTAAAAAAAAAATGAAGATACATATAAGTTGTCAGCTCTGTTTCTGTCACATCTCACTGAATGCTGATAAGTACTGTTCATGGCAGATAAATGACATCAACTAAAGTGACAAGATAATTAAGACTGACAATGATACGTAAGTTATAATCAATATTTTGAACATGTAAACCTACAACAGACTGAATTTCGGAAGGATTAACAAAATAATGTGACATGACATCAATAGGTTTGAACTCATACACATAGCTAACGATTTACTGTCTTTGATGCACTAATTTATTTGTTTGGAACAAAGAACAACAAGTAAATATCCACAAAATACTTATCTCGAAGTGGTAAACATTTTGAGAATGATGTCATCTGATGATGTAGTTTGATGGGAGGAATGAAGTTATCGAGGTTCAGTCAGTAAAATTTTTATCCAAAACTATAACATAATTTTTAATACTGTTTTTTTATTTTTGAGTGAGTAGCAGAGAGGTGGTTACATATGGTAAAATATTTTTTTAAAGGCTAAATCATTGAATGTGGACACAAAGCCAGTCCAAAGTAAGACTTTTGTTCTAAGCTTTACAAAGTGCTACCCATTTCTTTGTATTTCATTACAATCGTTTAGCGTTATTGAGTCCGGAATTGTCCTTGTCACCAATATGCCTCCTATGAGAAGACAACTTTACTAACTCACCTCAAGTGTTAATTTCCTAAAGAAAAAAAAGTGAACACAAAACAGCAAATTTATTTTCATCACATGTGGTGGCAACTTATCGGACTTGTTGTTGATTAAATACTTTTATTCAGACTTTTATTACATACCCATGCCTTAGCTTGTGTCTTGTGTTGTTTTAAATATTATGATGAATGATTATCACATACTGGTATTTTAATGTCCTTTTGTTTTGTTTGAAGGATGCATCAAATATACATAATAGTTAGAAATAAATGTATCAGATTTTGTTTACAATGGCAAACATTAATGTGTAAAAAAAAAAAGGTTCAAAACTGGGGTTGGTGGGCACATGTCCCCTCCCCCACCCCACTGACCACCCCAGTTCCTATGGTCATTCATATTATTAATGCAAATAATATGGACTCATGTTTTTCGCATCAACTCGCTTCGTGCTGAGCCAATGTATACACGGGTTACGTCACAAGACATAACATTGTACTCTTTAATTAGCTGTTGGTGATTAATTACACAGTTTTTCATCCAAAAATAAATACACGAATCTGTTAATGAATAACCTGTGATTGTGCCCTGCAGATATTAAGAAAATCCATTGTTTACTGTAAACTGAAAATGGTCATCTGATTGCAGAAATAACAACACATATGTCAGTCACATCAAAATCATGAGATTTTTACAAAAAGAATGCAGCATGAAAAGGGTTAATATCGTGATCACATTAATTTCAAGATGTATCTTACAGGCTAGTTGATTGAGTATTGACAGAACTATACAGAGATCTATAACGACATGTGTTATGCATTCTAGAGCAGTTGTTTACCAGTGAACCACCACCATGATTCCAGTAGACATTGCCTGCAGAGATAATCAATTATCTTGTAATGATGAGTGGCAAACAAGTTTAATCTTTGCAATATAACAAAAAATATTTTTGCACAAATTGGAATTGTAGGATATGAAAAGGTTTTTCTAACACTAAACAGGAAGATTTAGAATTGAATATTGGTTTAATGACCACACACACACACTCAGCACAAACATAAACATCGGCTATTGGGGGCTAAACAGGATGACGTTTGATATGAAAACTAATAAGTTTATTAACAAAGTACTCGGTGAAAATGGGATAATATTGTTTTTCCCTTTTAAAAAAAAGAAAAAACGTTTTTTTATTTAACGATGCCTCTAGAGCACATTGATTTTTATCTTATCATCAACTAATGGACATCAATCATATGGCCATTCTGACATATTTTTATATAGGAAGACAGCTGCCGCCGCATTAGCTACTCTTTCTGATAAGTAGCAAGAAATGCAGTAGATTTGAAGATGACTGCACTATTTTAAGAATGTCTGCACTAAGAATGTCTGCACTATTTTAAGAATGTCTCTGTACTATTTTAAGACATGCAGTAGTTTTGAAGATGACTGCACTATTTTAAGAATGTCTCTGTACTATTTTAA
>JAULBS010105740.1:0-48705 GCA_032355785.1 Symmetromphalus regularis
TTCGGTGTTCATGGCAGACAAGAACATGCTTCTTTCTGTCATATCTGTCATGTGCGGGATGCTTGCATACATACTGACTTTGACAAGAACCATCACTGTGTTTTCCTGTGTTTTGCGAGGCGCCAGGCCAAAGACACATGTAACAGAATCCCCTATTTCGGAGCTCCTTATATCGCTCGAGAGGACGTAACTCTACAAATTTCTTGCACGAGTAGTAGGGAATAAATTTATGTCCTTGAGCACTTGTGACTTCATAATGTCCCGTTTCATCACAAAATGAACGTTTGCTTGGATTAGAACTCTGATCTTCCATAGACGAAACAAGACTTGTTCCATGAAGTTCTTGAAGCGATTCTTCTTGGCATGGCACTTCTGACGCATGATATGAGTTATGCCTTCCCTCGTCACTCCCACATTTTCTTTTGATCAATGAAAGTTCTTGTTGGACTTTTAATTCCTTTTCTAGAAACTTGATTAGTTTTAACCAGAGGTCATTTCCTTGTAATTCATCATCACATGTCAAGGTTAGCCATTTTGTCACTCGTGTGTCTCCCATTAATTCATATATTGTATCGATTCCATCACCATAGTATAATTTTGCTTCTATACCATGATAGCATCTGAATATCTGCTTCCTTGTTTGATTATTTGGTATATGTTGGTCTCTGATTAACATGTTGACACACCCCAGCACAAAGTACATACTAGTACTAGTAGTAGTTATTTTCTTTAGTTAAACTACCACTCCTCAAACTCTTAGGGCTTGTACCGAGTAATACTCTTTCAAGACTGCATAACTTGATTAAGTTAGATTTGATACGAGTGACATCATCTTTGGTGCATGAAAATTCACTGTATGGAAATTACTGAAAACTATCACCAGTTAGTAAATGCAGTTATTTTAATTATTTTTTTATTTTTCTATTTAAAACATTGTTAAATGATTTTATTCAACCAAATTGTTATGTGAATTATAATACAATATTCAATATAATAGAGGTAAAATTGGTTACTTTTCCCTTGATATTTAATTAATTTGTTGTGACCTCAAATAGTCTTCCATTTATGTCATGTGACAAAAAGGTGTCCTTTTTCTTTGTCAAAACAACTTTTGTCTAACTCTCATATTTATAAAAACACTTAAAGGTTGAGTATTTTAAACAACCTATAAATACATGTAGGTCAGCTCGCTGGACTTATTGTCTTTAAAAAAAAAAGGTGTAATAATTCTAGTTTTACATGTTCAATTATAGAGTTAAAACTGCAGTTGGTGAAAAAGAGGTGAAAATTTCATAGAAGTTATACACTCTGCATTTGCCCATTTTTATCTTATTATTTTGTGAAACTTGTCTGGGTTAATATTAAGATATTATCTGATATTTTAATAACAAAAATAAAAGTTCAGAGTACTAAAGTACAAGTTTTGTAAAAAAAAATAGCCAAGTGTCAAAATTAACAATACTGTCGATTTTACTGTTCTTGGACAAGTACCCCCTATGCCATATACCCCTAGACAATCCCCCCTCAATAGGTTAATCATCACAACATGTATGTTATGTCAACATTAAAAAAAAAAAAATTATTATTTTTTAATTTCACTCCAAATCTATTTGGGGGTGATTGTCTGGGGGGTACTTGTCCAGGGGGTACTTCTCCTGATATCCAATTTTACAATACTAAACCACATTAGTGAATGTTTTGGATTTTTTATTCAGGTAATTAGTAGAATATTTATGGTAACCATTCACCCTGGGATATACATGTAGACTTCCAACAGTTATGAGATTTAATCTTTTTTTTAAGCCATGTGCCATGTTTAACTTACATTTGACTTGCAAGAAGTGACAGCTCCTTTACTACATTTCAAGCCGTGCTATTACATGATATTGAGATACTATTAGATATATATGTCTTCACAGTGTTCGCATTATTCTATGCAAGCAATTTTCTTCACATGGTATGACAATATCCTCATAAGTTGACTGATTAATTGGTGCTGTCATTGCCTTTTTCCCATGCTGTGTGCACTGAGCCATTTACATCGTAAAAACTATTCTGTGTATACCAATAGAAGGAAATGTTTCTGTATGTCTGTGCATTAAATTAAATTAAAATAATGTACATGTAAGAAAAATAATATAATTTAATAAGATATTTTTGGAAATGAAGGATTATATTTTTAGTTGGTTAAATTATTTTGAATGAGAAGAATCTGTATCAAAGTGATATGAGATTTATTTTGTCACAAGAGGTTTGTTAAATATATTTAAAACACTGTTTCTACAAAAAGAAAAAAAAAATGTTTGTTAGAAAACAATGAAAACTTTAGCATAAGATAAAACACATGAACTTGATTACTTGTTTTTTGTTCTTTTTTGTTCTTTTTTTTTTTGTAATCATAGGAATTTGTGGCTGTTTACCAAGTCAAATTACCACCCAGCACTTTGACCAAGTTTATACCTTTTGCCTAGCAATAGTATTTTCTAGGTAAATAATTTTTTGTTTTAAATATATAAAAACTGTTAACAAAATTATTTATTGTGGTTATTTTAAAAAAAATAATTATACAAAAAAGATATGATATAAGTGTATACAAATTAAATTGTACAGCTGACGTGTCCTGTAGACGCCCCGGACCATCTGTTTTACAAGCCATTCAAAGATTTCTGAATACAATGCTTCTATCATTATACTTTCTTGCACATTCTTATATTTTCCTATGGACTTTATTATCCATGTCCTTAATGTCCATTAATCATAATATCAAATGACACTATGATATTGTTGACTGAGAGGGGATCTATATATTTTTAACATTTGGTTTAAAGTTAAATCTGATTAAGCTTCTGGATTTTCCTAGCTTCCTTGGTATATGAATTAATTCCTTGCCCATTCACTAGTCTTTAAGACAGGTGACTTTGCATGAAGCGATGTGCACTGTCTTGCAAGATATCAGCCCCATAATACATAGAATGATTAACATGAGACTGATACCAGATCTTTGCTTATTTATAAGTCTTTAAGACTTTGCATGAAGTGATGTGCTGTGTCTTGCAAGATATCAGCACCATAATACATAGAACGATTACCAGAATGTGTAGATGTTTTGACAGAAGATTTTTCTCAACAGTCATTCTGAAAATATTCATTTATGACCAGTTTATTAGATGTAGAACATTTGCATGTAAAACTAGAATTATCACACCTTTTTTTTTTTAATACGCCCACTAAACTGACTTATTTATAGATTGTTCAATATGTTTAGCCTTTACCTATTTGTAAAGAGAATGCCAATATCAGGGGTGAGAATTGTCTGCTTCACTGACGCGCAAATTTTTTTTCCATTTTTGTCTTGTGATCTTAAAAAAAGCTCAATGAAATGAGATGTGCATTCTTGTTGGTTTTCCATGAAATGTACCACTCTATTTAAAAAACAACATTTCAGCTGTTTTTCTCATTTGCCATTCTCAGCTCTGCAATTTTCATCTACCTCATTGCAGTTGAAAAACGTTCATGATTTCAATCAACATGGTGTCAACACTAGTCCTTTGACTGTTTCTCTTAATCTTAGACCTCTCTTTCAGCACTGCATTGTATTAATACATTAGGTCTCCAGTTAAGCATATATCAACAATATAAATTCTGTTGTTTAGCTTTGCTTGAGTGTGTTCTAGTTTGTTACATTTTATGCACAAATGAATAACAAGTCTGTAAAACGATATTAAAATGAAGTGTTATGTGGATTGGGTGTCCTAGGTGCATATTGCCTCATTCATCATCGCCAGCAGGGGACTGCATGGTTATGAGGAGTATCCATCCGGAACACGACAGTAAATAATGACCTCAAAGAATTTGTTTCAATGACATCAATCGCATGACTGATAATAGTTAAAACGTGGCTTTTCTTAAATATTTTAATCTTAATTTTGTACAGGAAATAAAGTACATGTAATGTGTCACTGTCTTTATAATAAATGTGGCACATGTTTAGTATTTACAGCTGGATTAACCACATCTCCTAACAACATTTAACGGTACATTTATTTATGAATAACATCCATGTAATAACAGACAATTCAGAGCCACTTATCATGTTAACTAAACTTTACATACATATTTTTAGCTAGTATTACCAACCATGGTTCCAAGGCATGCTCTACTGCACTTTTGTGTAATAACAATTGATGTTTTGTCTAAAAAAAAAATTATAGCTACATGTACTATACCAGGACTATCGGAAACACATTGGATGTGCCAAAATGGATATTTTAGTTAAAAATATGATAATTACTCTCAATTGTCAGGCCTAGTGTTTATAAGATGGGCTTCTAACTTGAATGTTAGATCTAATTTTGAAGATGCAGCCTTTGAAATTCAGACAAAATTACCATCACTAAATTGTTTTTTCAATAACATGGTGACAGCAGTTTCAAGAAAAAGACAATATGGCATTATATATTAAAACATTTTAATACTTTTGCAATGGCAATACAATGCTGCTACAAACCAGTTACATAAAAGATTTTATAGTTACATTGCCAATTCTTGTTGCAATTTTCAAAGGCCGAAGATGAATAAAGGCACATAAACATGACACATTGTATTTTGTATTTAAGAGGCTTAACCACATTTCTAAATGACATTTACCATGATATATTTACAAACAGATTACATCAGTAGGATGACAGACAGTTAAGATGTTTTATTCACAAGTAATTAATCTAATCCTCAAGACTAATTAAACAACAGTGTTTGAATCAAATAATTAAGCATGACATTATTTACTGTTGAAGAGGCTTAACCCCATGTCTTCATAAGTATTTAATATATTAATTGAATGTATTCACACAGTTCATGTACTATTAACTGTTGGTCATTCTGATATGACAGGTTCTTTGTAGAGTTTTAATATCAGAGGCTGTATTGTATAGGAATGTTATAATAGAGTTCATGGTGTGACACAAACTTGAATTTAGGTTACACAGTTTTAATTTCAGAGGCTCTATTGTATTGAAATTTTATATTGTAATACTAATAGACTTCATGTTGTGACACAAACTTGAACCCAGATTAATGATCATTGTTAGTTCAAATGACCAATTGTAAGTCTGTGGTACATTGTTTTCATTTACAAAAGTTAGAAACAGTCAGAATTGATTAACACATGATTTAGAATGTGTCAGTACCTAGGGGAGGGGTCTTTGCGGATGATTTTATTATAGTCAATTAACCTCCTTCAAATCTCTCAATATAAAAACAAACATTACCTTCAAAAGTACTTAGAATTATCTATAAAAATAGCTTCCTTAATTAGTTAGTAAATAGGGGAAAGCAATATCTTCTTTCATTATTAGATAACTTATTAGAATTACCAATGAAAATTGCTTAATTCATTAGAGAAAATATATTTCTTTCTGCTTATTTAAAGGAGTATAGTTTTCTGTTATTATATAATTAACGAGAACTGTTGATAAAAATGACTTCCATAATTGTTTCAGTAGCTAGGAAAACACCACTTCCTGCTTGTCTCAAGGAATACAACATAAGTGCTGATTTCTCGTCGACAGTTCAACCTCGATTCTTAGTTCAAGCTGTGTCCACACGTGTTAAAAGAATGGGTTGAACTGTAGATCACGGCTAAACCGTCAACGAGAAACTGGGCCTAAATGTACTGTTATTGAAATAATTAGAACTCAATGAAAATGGCTTAACTGCTTCAACAGGTCAGAGAAGATGGCTCTTTCAGCTTGAGTAGATCAGCAAAATTTATTGTTATTCAAGAAATAATTAGGACTATCAATAAAACTAACTAAATTGCTTCAATAGCTTGCAGAAGAGCCTCTTTCCATGTGTTCAATTGAGCTGGGCACACTCCAGTCAAAGATTAAGCCTGTGTTGACATGTATCTCATGCGTCACTCGACAAGGCAGCAGCCAACTGTTATATCAGTGGATACCGTTAGTTATGTGCATTAACCTCACCTTTTCAGTTCAGTTACAAGTGCCAATGTTTTTTTCTTACCAAGATTTGGAAGGATTAATTGAATGTAATTTTGGATAAGCATGAGAGGTTTCATTTACGCAGTCACTTACTTTATGTTATGAAAGAATAAAATGTGATTTTTCACAATTCCATGTAAGCTATGCATTGGAATAACGAATGTGTTGAAAATATCAAGTTCAATCTTTTCTGGTTGGATTATTTATCTAACTCTGGTAAGTTGTCATTTTACATTTTATATACATGAATATTAAAGATATGATAAGTAGGTATTTCTATTTTATTAAAAGAACAATAGTTTTACTCAAATATGTTTAAATTTATATAATATTCAATTTTGAGGTCACAGAATATATTTTTATTTCTGTTTTCCTTTGTTTTTCTTTAATTAATAATGAGACTCCAACTTTTCCTACAGTGATCATTTATGTGGGTGTTACACAACTTTTATTTAAAATTTTGAAATGAGTCTTCAAAATTACACATGTAATTCATGTGTTAAGCAAATAACTAGATTTCATTTATGTCACATTTTGTATTTTTATACCCAATAATAATAAATTATTTTTACAAAATGTGGTTCACTTCATTACCTTCTGTAAGTTGGCACTTTGGGGTCAAGTTGTATGGCATATGTAGAATATATTATACTATTATAGTGATAAGGAGTATATTGCTTCTGGATATTGCACTATATTACAGAATGTGTAAAAACCATTGGTTGTACATGTATTAAAAATAGGTTAATTGAATGAACGATAGTGTCAGTTGTTGTATAGTTAAATTTGAAACATTTGGAATGCTTTTAAAGCAAACAAATCAAACTGATAAATTATGCCATGTATGTTTCTTAATGATTGATCAATGAGCATTCTAAGATTGGCACGTTTTATTAAACAAGTTTGTAAATAAACTAACTTGTGAAAATGTTGTAAAGAGGTTGCACACATCTACAGTTAATCTTAAAATGTATAAAATTTGATTCATGTATTAGAGAGGAAATATGATGATGGTGACGTTCATTATGGGGTTAGTTATTTGGATTTGTCTTTGTATTAAATTTTTTATTGAGTATTATGTTCTTGATAGAGAATACATTAACTTTTATTTGTCTGTTTATAAGAATCCATAGGTGTTGAAGACATGGTAAAATGTCAGAGATAATTATTAAAAATCAGGGAAACATGGGAATTTTGAAAAAATTGTGATCATTCTGAATTATGTAATCATTATTCCTTTTGACATTTTAAATTGTGGCTGTCCAAAAAATCTTTTTTTTTCTTTTTTTTAAACCGTGCGCACTTTGATTTATTAGCTATCAGATGTCAGACATTTGATAATTTTGACACATAGTCCTCAGAGAAAACCTGCTAAATTTGTCCATGTGCAACAAGGGATGTTTTATATGCATTTTCCTATGGACAGGATAGTATATACCACACCCAGTCATGAGACATTGTTTGGGACAGTAAAAAACTCAATCAGAGAATGAGTTTAGCAATGGCCCAAAACCATTTGGCCAGTTAACAAAATATTGTTGGTTCTTAGCACTTATCTTTTTAAAGGAGAGGTAAATTTTATTTTTTCATTGTTCTATTGACCAACTAATTTGAGGGTCAGCATTTAAGGACATGAAATAAAATGAGACAGTATGGTTTATTAAATAGATTGAATTTTATTTGTAATAAAACAAAGCACAATGTTACAGTGGATGGTAATTTGAGCACAAAGGACAATGTTACAGATGATGGTAATTTGAGTACAAAGAGCAATGTTACATATGATGGTAATTTGAGTACAAAGGACAATGTTACAGATATTGGTAATTTGAGTACAAAGAACAATGTTACAGATGATTGTAATTAAAGTACAAAGAGCAATGTTACATATGATGGTAATTTGAGTACAAAGGACAATGTAACGATTATGGTAATTTGAGTACAAAGAACACTGTTACAGATGATGGTAATTTGAGTTTAATCAAAAGTGAAATGAAAAGCAGTATAGAAATATTTTTTGTTCCAAACAATGTCCCATGATTGGAATATCTAAGGTCATAGTATATACTGTCCTAGTTGTGGCAAAGTACATATAGAACATCCTTTGCTGCTAATGGAAAAATGTAGCATGTTTCCTCTTTCGAATGTTTGACATCTAGTAACTGATGATTAATAAACCAATGTTCTCTAGTGGTGTCAGTAAACAATAAACAAAACATTTTTTTTAAATTAGGCTTTCATAAAGAGCAAATAAGGTGGTGATTAAAACCAAAAATGTTTTTTTAACTGACCTTATGAATTTAATAAGATAGGATTTAAGGGTACCATATATATTACTAATCTCATTTTATTATACAGCTAATCTCCATTTTGAACAATACATTTTGGTGTGGCAAGTTGATTTTTAATTATCTGCTGTAGGTGAAGGTCATTAAATGTGCAAAATAATTTGCCCTAAAGTTGAATTAAACACCACCCTATTCAAACATGATACTGTTGCATTTTATAAACTTTACAAATTTGTCCTGTGGACATTGTTAACGATGTTAGTGCTATTGCATGTTAATTGCAAATATATCTCATTTTAACAATCACAGCTTTAAAATTTAATTGATTACGACATTGATACCATACCCCACCTTCCATTGTGAGATCATTGTTTTATTGTGATAGTAAATATTATCAGTATCTGATGTTTGATATGTTTTGATATCTTGATATATTTATTATTCTGGTTACTTGTTACATTCTTAATATTATGACAGTATATTTTACATACCCTAACATGCAAACACATAAATGGTAATGCCACTTTATAGCAAGAGATGGGTTATGCATTGTTATATCCCACCTGCTGCTATTGAATCAGTTACAATGTAACACTTCATTTTAGAAATGTAATTAATATCTGATATTTGATGTTTTATGTATATGTCGATAAAAACAGTGATACCATGTTACTGGGATGAGATTAATTATATCTTGTTAGTTACAGGATCTTTTAACCTGTTGTCAAACTGGCTATAAAAATCCCTACTGAGATAATTTTCTCTCTGTTATAAACTTTAGTTAGTGACAGATTAATATTATTTAACAAGATGGAGATTGATAGTAAATTGTAAGTTTAGTATTCTATTTATTACTTCTAACCCTAGACATATTATGCTTTTCAATAATGGTGTATTGGTTATTTAAATTATCATTATAAAAATTTAATGTTTAAATATTGTTTTTTAATTGTCAAAACACCAGCAAGTGTATTGGTCATATGAGCCTGTGCTATTTGAGAAATGATGATAAATGTTTCCCAGTGGGATAATAAAATAATGTTTAATTTTTTAGATCTGCGACGATTTACTTATGAAGCAGATTCTTTGCAAAACCAGTTATCTGAATTGAGAAGGGAAACGATCGTTTTGTCAAAGCAGGCTGGAGATCAGCAGGTAGGGATTTACTACATATCACTATTATCAGTTATTCACTGAGTTGATTTACTACATATCAGTTACACACTGAGTTGGTGTAATTAACTTGTCAAATGTTATATCTCCCCAATCATATCTGAATCGGTACGTTCAACTGATTGACAGAATCTCCCAGTAATAGAGCAACCAGTCATGTTCATGTATTATTTAATTATTGTAACATTTGACACCTCTTGAAAATATACATCAAAATGCCATGATTTTTTTTTTTTAATGAATAATATGTGTAAAGTCAGTGAATTACTATTTAAACATTATGCACTTGTAAAGAAAGGAGTTTAAAAACCATTTTTTCACCCATTCTTACGTATGTAAGATAGAGTTATCCCATAAAAGAAAGCTATGAAAGAAATTTCTATCTTACATGGCAAATCACGTGCGCATAGTAACTTGTAGCCTCCAACTAAAAAGCCACCCTGCCTCCTTCCCCTAATAAGGGAACCGCTGCTGCCACTTAGCCTCATATGTACTGTTTTCGTGAATGTCTTATTCTCGTGTATTCCGTTAAGTTTTATAATTAAGAAAAGTGATTTGTATCTTAACATAACTTGAAGAGACAATCAACTAAAATTCATTCTACAAGTTTTAGTTTTAGCTTTTAAATATACTTGAACAGTTAAAAGAAAAGTACAAAATCAAATAAATGGATCAGTGAAAACAATTCAGGTGTTCGATAACTTTACTGATTTTGGCAATTTTAAAATGGACTGAACAAACAAAAAATGTATTTTTTCATCATTATTGGACTTAGTTCAGTCCAATGTAACTAATTTTGGTTTTTAATGTAAGCGTTATTTTCGATTTCACCCTTCGAAATTTGGCTTTCAGTGAAACAAACAACCGAAATCAACAAAAGAATGCTGACATTTGCAGGCCTACCCAAGACTATCTGTTTGTTATTGTTTTCAGTTTTAATGCTGTAATAAAAGTTTGGACATTCTTCAAAGTACTGTTAAGAGATAACAATTTAAAAATTTAACTTATTCACAAACAAGAAGCAAATAGTTTTTTCATGTTTTATGCTAAAATTCACAATGTCATTCAGCTGCAATATAGTAAGAACACTCGAAAGAAGGTGAGGCACATGGACACTACTAATTATACACACAGTATTTCCAAAGTAGTTATATCTGCATAAATAAAAATCCATATAGCGTGCAGTTCCATTTGTTTGACAATCCAACATTAGACTCGGTACGACCAAATGTAATGGCTGGGTCTAAATGTGTGATGTCAATATTTTCGTGGCAAATATTAATGATTACGTCATATAGTGTAGTTAGCCTATAGCCTAAATAAAACTCCTATTAACAGCAGACGTCTGCAACCGAATGTAAACAAGTGAATACTATTTTTTTTTTATCATTAAAAATGACAGATTCAAAGTGGTTGATGTTAAACCAGAGTATAATTTTTAAAAACTTGAAAGTGGACTATTTTTTAAAGCGTATATACACACTAGTAGTGAAACAACATAAATGAACTGTTTTCATTTATACAATGTAGTGTAATTTCAATGTAGTAAACAGAAATACTGAAGAATTGTAAGTGTTGCTGTTTTATGCGCAAACGCAGTTTGCCATTTTCGTATATATAGAATTTAAAAATACTATTTTCATGTTAATATACTGTAAAATAAAATACGTTTATTAAAAAAATGACTTCCTTTTTACAATTTTTCTCCGGTTTTACCCATTTTCTTCTGAAAAGAATGATTTTGATGTTTATCTATTAGCAGGTGATACATGACTTACCTGAATTTGTGTCATTTTTTCTTCTACTTAAGATGATATGCATGATTCTACCCACATCTCAACCACATCTCAAATAAAACAGAACATTAAAACAGAATATTATAACAGAATAATCTCACTATATATTTTGTATAAGCAATATAAAAGTATTTTCCATTAATAACTTCTTTATTACATATCTGTTTAATCCTTTTATGTAATAATAAAGACATTTTTAAGCCATGCAATAATTTTTTATTTTATAAGGTATACATCTATATAATACACATGCATAACCTACGTTTTATTTGAAATACTTTTAATGTCATCATGTCCCTAATGCAGAGTTATGACATCAAAGAATTTAACACTCAGTGTTACATCGCGATGACAGTGTTTGCAGCTCATGGTTTACTGTTGTTTCAGGGTGTTGCTGTGCCTGTTATTGATGATGACGATGAGATCAATGCTGATGATGAAGAAGAATTTAGACCATTATTTCTCACTGAGAAAAAGAATCTCTTTGAAGGGGTAGGAATATAATTATGTCAATGTAATAAATTACATTTAGTTAGATGTTAAACTATTATAGAATTATCTGACATTATTTCTGAAAAAAAATAATCTTGTTAAAGGGATAGAAATACGTGTCTGAATAATAATTTTGTTAGCTATTAAACTATTAAGTTACACACCATCTGCTATTATTTCCCACTGGAAAAAAGAATACCTTTGAAGGAGGTTGTTGTTTTTTTGTTTTGTTTTTTGTTTTGTTTTTTAACAACACGACTAGAGCACATTGATTTATTAATCGTTGGCTATTGGATGTCATACATTTGGTCATTTTGACACATTGTCAAGTGTGAGCCAGCCTCCAACAGGTTTTGAACCACTGTCATCAGCTTGAGAGTCCAACCTTCTACTGCTAGACCACCGAGGCCTACCATCTTTGAAGGGGTAACTGTACATGACTGTGTAATAATTTAGTAACCATATCTATTAAACTATTAATTAAGGTAGCATCATTTCTCACTGAAAAAAAATAATATCTTTGAAGGGGTAATAGTATGTGTCTGTTACAATTTTGTTACTCGCTACAATATTTGTTGGGACTATCTGGCTTAAAGAGATCATGGTTTTCTTTCATAACAGTTAAATCTGTCACCCATTTTATAATAATATTTTTCAACTCCATAATTGTTAGTTTATCTAATGTAAATATAAGGTATATAAATTTATCTAGGCTATAGACATGTAATAGTTTATATATTTTGTCAGTAAGCCTTGACAGTATCTTTTAATTATAAATAAAAACTTTTTATTTGACATTAAGCTGAAGTATTACATTACAGTTCAACAAGATAGATAAGAATTTTTTTATTTTTAAGAGACAGCTTTTGTGTGGTAAAGTGCCTTTTGTATGTTAATTTTATTGCACATGGTACGACATGGGCCATTTACTGCATTAATTAAAGTAGACATATTCTTGAGTCCCAAAAATACCGTAGGATATTTTCAAGGATTTTATTTTATATATCTAGGTGGTTGTTGTTGTTTGTTTGTTTTTTTGTTTTTTTCATTATTTACAACAGAAATATGGAGGGTGAGTTGTGGTTGGTTTAGGGGGTCAGGCTCCTAGAAAAATCTTCTGTTTGGTTTTTGCCTGATATAATGTTTAAAGTGTTAGAATAGCTGGAATATTTAAAAATAAATGGATGATCAGGTTGACTATTGACTTTATTTTGGCTTGTCTTTAGCATTTGATTTAGTAAGACCAAACATTAACCCCAATGTGTTAAAAGTAATACCTGGATTAACTATTTATCAGAAGCCAGGGTAGAATTACCTGCTAAAAAAATAAATAGAACAAAGCTTTATAAGACATAGCTCATGGGCTATCAAACATTTGAATGCTATTTGCCGAGTCTGGTCGTTAAAGGATCAGTTAGTATTGCAATTAAAACCTGTGTAAACTAACAATCATATTAAGCTTTTTCTCTTTTTGTCTACAGCATGGCTTGAAACATGCATTACTGAGTTTGTAGTGGTTTTTGATTGGGTACTATTTATTGTATTGTTGTAAATGATGCCTGTGGCTTGATCAATGATCAGCAATGGTTTTACTGCTGTGTTCAGTAACAATGCTAGGAGGAGGCCACCACTCCACCTGATATGTAATGGGTGTAAGGTGAGACCTGGGACACCAATATATCGGGTTTCCATCCTAATTGAACACAGTAAGAGCAGCTAATAGTTTAAGACCACGCCACTCATGTGTGTTTGTTGATTTATTTACAACAAGTATCTGTTCAACATGGCCAGGATACAAAAGTAAACATTTACCTGACTGCCTTGTTTTGATCAAATTCTGACATTTTATTCATTAATCAGTATTTGAGTAGCACCTCAAAATTATTAATCATTGTTAAGTGTGCTACATACATCATTACATGGGCATACATTTAATGATTAGTTTTTCAGTGTCATGGTTTTACAATTATTAATCATTGTTAAGTGTGCTACATACATCATTACATGGACATTCATTTAATGATTAGTTTTTCAGTGTCATGGTTTTACAGTAATTAATCATTGTTAAGTGTGCTACATACA
The DNA here is from genome assembly GCA_032355785.1 of Symmetromphalus regularis. Taxonomy (NCBI): domain Eukaryota; kingdom Metazoa; phylum Mollusca; class Gastropoda; order Neomphalida; family Neomphalidae; genus Symmetromphalus; species Symmetromphalus regularis. The sequence continues at coordinate 13,831 of JAULBS010105740.1, forward strand.
TCATTACATGGACATACATTTAATGATTAGTTTTTCAGTGTCATGGTTTTACAGTTATTAATCATTGTTAAGTGTGCTACATACATCATTACATGGACATACATTTAATGATTAGTTTTTCAGTGTCATGCTTTTACAATTATTAATCATTGTTAAATGTGCTACATACATCATTACATGGACATACATTTAATGATTAGTTTTTCAGTGGCATGGTTTTACAATTATTGATCATTGTTAAGTGTGCTACATACATCATTACATGGACATACATTTAATGATTAGTTTTTCAGTGGCATGGTTTTACAGTTATTAATCATTATTAAGTGTGCTACATACATCATTACATGGACATACATTTAATGATTAGTTTTTCAGTGTCATGCTTTTAGAATTATTAATCATTGTTAAATGTGCTACATACATCATTACATGGACATACATTTAATGATTAGTTTTTCAGTGTCATGCTTTTACAATTATTAAGGTCGCTTAACTATTATAACAGTATAGTTGAAATACTATGTTATAATAGTATTGCAGTAGTGTTTATTCTGTTGAAATAGTAGAGTTATTTAAATCTTGATAACAGATAGCAAGTAAAAGCATTACAGACAGTGTTTAAAACAGAGCTGTCCATTACATGTACATTGGTGTGCAGCAATAAAGACACTATCTCAGTTTATCAGTACTGATTTGTCATACATCTAATTGTATATGGGAACTCCAAACATTTGACCTCTTGTCAAACATGTTTTCACCAGTGTTAACTCATACAATCAAATTCAGTATTGTACACAACATTGTATAAGAACTTTATATTAATGTTGGTCTAAGAATTATTTTTACACTATTGTGTAAGTAGCTGAGACATGTCCCCAAATTTAAAAAAATTTAAAAACATAATATGTGCATGCACTTAACTGAATTTTGAAAACCAACACTTCTAATTATGTTATTCAACGTACGTTTATCACAACTACATATTGCTATGTAATCCCAAGCCTATATTGAACGTAGGAAATAGAATTACATCTCCCTCATAGTTACGTAATGACCACCAGGGGGGAGACACACCTACCAATCATCCTCTTCATTTCCTACTCCAATAAAGGATCGGAAATCGTGGAGGGGGATGGGTAGGTGTGTCTTACCCTGGTGGTCTTAACATAACTCATGGGGAGGTAATTCTATTTTCCATGTTCAATATAGGCTAGGGATTACATAGCAATGTGTTGTGATACAATTGTTAAGTATGAATAATAATAAAAATTAGAAACAAATTTTCTAATTTACACACATTTTACTTCACCTGTATAATATATTTACAGTCAAGCCATCTTATGTGGCCACCTCTGTTAACAATCACGAGTCTTAAAAGATCCCATAATTTTTCCCACTTCAGCTAATTTAGATATAGTGCATTATAACCAGTACTAAGAGACCACTTTTATTAGTCCCTTGGCTGGCTGCTTATTTCAGGTTTTTAGAACACTTAAATAAGCAAAAAAAATAATAATTCACCTCCCAAATTCTCCCTCCACCCTGGGCTCCCACGCCCATGCACTACCTCATGTTCAACATTACAAAATAATTCATTTCCAATATCGGAATCACTGCTATCGCCTACAACAGGCTGATCACCTATTTCATAGTCTGATTCAATCTCAAAGTCACTATTATTTCCTTATGTATTGTTATTCAAAACACTCATTGTCCGACAAATTAACTGCAGTGCTTCTTCAGTGCAAACATGCCCATGGTTAATTTTAGAGAAAAAGCAGGGGAAAAAGAGGAAAAATCATTTCTAAATTGACATTTGTAACTTTCACTACTAGCCACTTAATTAAACGAATTCTGATTGGTTAAAAAGAATCGGAACCATTGTCATACATTTCCCAAAGTTTGTTTATAAACAAGACCACATGGAAGCTGGAAAAGCGGCTTCTCGGGTATACATGTCATGAAGTCAAGCCAGTAAACCGGCTCATCAGGTTCATAGGGTTAATCCAACTGAGTCACATTAATGGGTGGGGAGGAATTCAAACAATAAAAAATATGATTCTGTTCAAAACAGTATTTCATGTAACATCCAGTAGCTAATACATTTTTATTTATTGTGGAATATTAAACATTTATTCATTTTTAGTGAACGCGTTATGGAATTTTAAAAAACTGCATGTTGTCAAACAGGAGTGGGAATTCCATTTTTGATCCATGTCCTTGGATGAGGAGGATGGCACAAGAGCAAATGTAAACGTTCTTTAAGACATGATGTTAAGTGTTTTAGTTCATCATTAGTAACCTGCAGATGTGCCATGCTTTTGTTTAGTTAAGTTAGTATTATTTATTTTATTTAATATGAATGTTTTACTTCTTCATTTTTATTTATTTTCATGTATTTTTTAAACCAAACTATAAGCTCATCCTTCTTGTCAATATTTAGGTGTCTGGCCAAAATTCTCCAGCATCAGGTAGAAGATCAGAGACCAAATGGAATAGTAAGCTATTTGGTCTCGGAATAGAAAGGCGGCAGAGTGTTGAAGACACAGAGTCAGATGACATTGACCTGAGGTCAGACTCACCAGAAGTGATATATTATCCAACAAGTGAGGTGGATTCTATGGAATCATTTGCCAGGTGAGTTGTTCATCATTGGTTGTTTTGTAGTCATTTCCATTAAAAATAGATTTTCTTGTATCTCATTAAACTGAACAGAATTTGTCACTTAAATTTAGTTATTTATTCTAACTTTCAAAGTTTTCTGTTCTGCATTATTTTATTTTTCATTTTCAATTTGGCTTTTTCTTCTTCCATTCATTGCTTTACATGCTATCTTTTGAATTATATTCATCAGTCCTTCAATGCTGATAATTTCTATATTATAATGTTTTTTAAGAAACCTTTGCTTTTAGATAGTTCAGATGCATTTTCCATTTCATCAAAGTTAGATTATCAGTATTCATTGTGATTTGTGACTATTGATTGTTTCCTTGCACATTGTTTATTGTTATGCAGGCACTAATCTAGGATAGAAAAAGTGGGAGAAGTGACTTCTCCCTTCCCATAAGAAATGGGAGAAGTTTCATAAAAATGGGAGAAGTGAACCTACCAAAAAAATGATGTATTTTTTTTTGTCATGTAGGCCTACGACCCTATTTTCAGGCGAAATTAAACATTTTAATTTTTATATTTAAATTTAAGCCAAACAAATTAACTTTTAAACATTTTTTTAATAATAATTTTATTTTTGTTTTGTGTATTTTTTTGTTTAAATTATTTGGTGGGAAACCTCTGAGACCGAGCCCTATCATCTAACTTCATTTTTGAATGGTCTACCAGTTTTGTGCGGACAGAATGATGAAAATCTAAAACATTTTCTTGTTCCGTTTTCCACAATCACCAGACAATTATTTTTAATATTTAATAACGCAATAAATAGAATCATCAACCATATTACTTGAATATTTGCTACTGACAAACGAAGTGAATCGAACAGCGTAATCTTTGTAGTTGCCAGAATCACAACATAATTATTTCCCGCAAAAGCATCCAATTTCCAAAAGAATAGCCACATCAGTAGCAATTAACCAATCAACCTCATTGCGGTGTTCGTATTTTAGCAAAGCTAAATTAAAAGCGTCCCTGCAGACCAATTTCCAACAGCTTTTAAAGCTAGCACTGAATCAACAGATGATACATTTTTAGTGCATCTCTCACAAAGCAACTGGAATTCTTGTTCATATTACATACCGAACAAAGCTCAACACGGTCTATTCCACGTTACCAGAAATAGCCAGTCATTGGCAGGGGACAATAAACACGCATCATGCGAGATTTGTTACTTGATTGGGTTAGAGGTTTTTTTCATTGGCATCACAAATTGGTGTCACTGTCAGACGTTAGTTATTGTGATTTGTTTTACACTTTTCTTCAAGCAAAATATTACAGCAACTTCCAACTTCTCACTACTGCTAACAAGTCGGCGACTTTAGTAAACTTTCGGCGAAAAAAATCCCCATTTTGCCGGCTAGATTAGTGCCTGGTTATGAATACATATTGTTAGGTGGTGTTCAATGCAAATTAAAACTGTTGTTTTTACTAGCTCTTACCAAGTGTTTAACCTACCTAAGAATGAGATGCCAACCACTCAGAGAACCTCTTCCAAAAAGTACCAAGATACAAATATGGATGATGGTAAATTAGAGCACTTTATAATTCATTTTGTTTTCTTTGTTCTGAGTTAGTTTCAGTCTTGTTTTTAGTTTTGCTTATTTTGTATTAAAACACATAAAATCCTTTAACATAATGTTGGGGGATGAGAATTGTCTGTGGATCTGCAGATTTTCACAGATTTTAGCTCCCCAGGATCGTTCTTGTGAATTGCCTAAATCCGATGAGATCATTTTGAGGGGGGTCATGTCCATTTTTTTTTACCGTTTCTCTTCTAAGCAAAGAAAAAGAGCCCGATCTCAGGTAGAAATGTTTTCTGGAAAATAAAAAATAGTTTTGAAACAACTCCTGTGAAAAACAAGTAAGCGATCGGCACTCTGTATTCTGTGAACGATTACGCTTTACTTCAGTTTCTCACGGATCACTTCGGCCACATCCAAATCCAACATGACTGCACCCATAATCTCATCTCCGCAACATGACCATAGCTAGTAAAATTTACTTTAGAGACAATTTGTTTCAATGGAATTCGGCGACAGGGATATGGATGACATAAAATAAATTGATAAGACAGGCAAAAACAAATTTAAGTAGAGTCAGTGTCTGTAGGTGATGATAAATGTTCTAATACTTTAATTTGTACACTATGTTTAAGTAGTTTGACTGTTGTACTTTGTAGACTCTGAAAGCACTGAACCTGTCTCACTGGATGATGAGGATGATAATGATGAAACGCTATTAAGCTCTGTACCTGGAACACCATCTGACTCCGACAAGGAATTCTTGGCTAAAACTCCTGACAAAGTATAAACACAATATCAAACTTAACCCTTGTTAAATGTTTTATAAATATTACATAATTTGTCTACATTTCATTATTTTGGTCCAGTGATTTAATTCAGTCAGAGCATTCACTGTAGGTGCATGTTTTAAAGTTGGTTCCTTTAAAGAATATTATTAATGACATCTATATGACTCCTAATTTTATTTATCTTAGTAACAGATGGCCTCTGGATATTATTTCAATAACTTTGATTAACCATTGTCCTTAAGACCTTATCTTATTCATCTGAAAATAGTATATCATGTATTTCATTCTAAATAAATCATGTTTGACTTAATTTCAAATTAATTTTGTGAACACTAAAATAAATTAACCATTGGAAATGTTGCAAGGAAATTCCGTTTCTTCTGTTTTAGGAAAAGTTTGTAAAAGACATCTTTGAGAATCCCACTTTTTCACCAATACCAATTGACAAATTTAATATGCACTTGGAACAAGATGAACGGGAAAGAGGTATAGCATCATCACCATTTGCTTCTCGGCTGAGTATCTCATCGAGGTTCTTATCACGAGCTCAACAGATAAATATCAGGTACATAATGAGTATTAGCTAACACTTCAGTGCAATACCTAAAATGAAAAATGTACTGGAAGTTGTGATAATTTTAATTTTCTATATAACTTAAGTTTTTTGTATAAATATGAAATATTTTATATTCAAAACTATTTTTCTCTTTCTATTGTTATTTTTATTACTGTTGAAAGTTAAGTAAAATGTTGGGGTAGTTCAGTATTTTAAACAATTTCTCTTTGCATACAGAGTACTCATTTTGATGACTCCCATTTCTACAGATGATGTTTAAAACTGTCTGGTTTTTGTTATTATTTGTAGTCCCTGCATGATATTTAATATATCTTTTAGGATTACTGATGCATTTTCAGCCCAAATGTGTATGTTGTTTTTGTAATGGAAATAGACCACTTTATTTAATATTAATGAAAGAATCATCATCATTATTATGAAATGATATTCTTTGTAGAAATTTGTCTGTGTATGGCAGCGTACAGCGACAAGACAACTGGTTCAATGTGAGTATTATCAAGCATGTATTGATATTCTTTTTATTTTATTACCTTTCACTTTAATATTATTTAATACGGCATTTTTAAAATTGATACTAAATATTATTCTGGCATTGTCTGTTTTTAATCCCTGCACATCTCCCACTAATATTATTGGTATATTTACTAAACTAATGTGGATTACTAACAGTCTCGTTTGATAACTGCATAAAAAGCCACACAGCTAATTTTTTATTTTATTTTTTTAATTGTTAAACATAATTTTAATGCTCCACATTTATTTAAGTCTGAGGATTATCTATAGTTCTTTTGTGTAATCAGCACTCTTTCATTCTTATATATGTATGTATATATTTGTAGTTTTCTGTAATCTTGTTTAAAGTAAGTAAAGTCTCTTAGGGCTTTGTAGAATAGTATATGGTAGCAGGGGATTGTCATACTTGCCAATAACCTAAATTGTTTTGGAGTGTTTCCCCATGACACATATAACAGATGAGTATAATTTTCTGAATTTGAGTCTAAAACTGCAAAATACTTATTAATTTTCTTTTTTATCCACTTAAATGGCTGTAAACCTTTCATTTTTTTATATTATAATCAAATGTTATACTAAGAATTTATTCAAAATGAAAGAATTTCTTTTCAGATTTATAATTTTAAAAACAATTTGTTTTCTACTGTGTTTGATACAAAATGAATATTTATAGAAAATGGTGTAATTAAGAATGTTTTTTTTTACTCAGTTTTACTCATATTCCACAAGTTGTCCTGAGTTCAGATATGTTTCTGTAAGTTTTGCTTTGTCAGCTTGAAAACTTCCCATCTTCGTTATTGTAGATTACCCTGCACATCATTCATATTTATGGCTGTCTGTAATATTTGCTTATTTTCTCCAGCTTTGTTTGTAACTGTAAATAACAAAATACCCTGGTGAACAAATTTACTTGAGGAATTTTGTAACAGTTAAACATTTCTTTTTATGCAATTTTAAATTTCATATGAATCATGGTTGATATGGGTCATTTTGTTGTTTCTTCAAGGAAGATGTTTCTTTTTCTGTCGTTGTTTAAAAGGTGCTGTGTTATAGTTGCAGATGCCTTAATATTATGTTGCCATTTGTTGCCATCAGTGTATGTGATAAACAGCTGCAAATTAATTGATCCTACAAACACATTAGATTAACTTACTCCACAATAGGAGCGGGATGTAGTTCAAATGGTAGCGTGTTCGCCTGGGAAGCTGTCGGTCATCAGATTGATCCTTCTCAGTGGACCTATTTACAGTTTTGGGTTATTTTTTGTTCCAACTAGTGGGCTATAACTGGTTCATCAAAGGTTGTGGTATGTGCTGTTCTGTCTGTGGGACAGTGCTTATCAGAAAAAAGTAGTCTATGTGGCAGCAGAGGGTTTTCTCTAAAAAAAATTCAGAATGACCATATGATTGATGTCCAATAGCCAATGATATGGTAAAAATTAATGTGCTCTTAGAGGCTTCGTTAAATAAAACAAACTTTACTTTTTACTCCACGATATCAAATGTTTAAAACTGCACTCTCAGAATGTAATAATGTGCAGCCATACTGTGGAGGTTCTTGCAGGACAATCACAGCCCCCAAGCTCATATATTAAGCCACATTAAGTATTTTATTAAATTGCTAAGTAATGTGTTGTTTCTATTTAACTGATGGTATGATCTTTATATTTCAACATAAATATTTTTGGGAGCAATGGCTCTCATAACTGATCAGAGGTAATATGCATTTATTTTTATTTTATGTTAGTAAATTGCTGGTAATTTATTGTGTGGGTGTAACTGATGATGGACTCAGTTTTTGTGGGACTGCTATCTTGTAGATTGACCATAACATTACAGTGTATGTGTATGTGATTTAAGCCCAATGGGAAACTTATTTTTCATTTTATTATATTTATTTGTTGGGGTGTGTGTGGACAGTTGGTCTGTATAGTATCATAATTTACTGTTTATTTTATTATTTTTGTATTCTACTGTAAACTCCAATAGTTACAAGTGATGGCCAAGATCCTTTGTTTTTCCAAATATGCTTATTGATTTTAAAAAAATTTACGCTGTTTTGTTTGGAGTTATTATGTTTAGTATTCTTTAGTTGTTGAGCAGTTTTACTGACTAGTTTTGTGGATTATTTAAAGGGATTTCATCTCTCTTTGTTTTTTCTTTTTGAATTATTAAATAAAATTAGCTTAGCATTATTTAATGATAAATAATATTTTGTTTTACAATTTATATTATCTAACATGGATGCATGAACTAAATCATTAACTGTTTCAGTTATTTATTTACTTTTATTATGTATATTCAAAAGTTTAAATTAGTTTAATTCAAAATGAGGTAAAACGAACAAGTTGAATTATTGTTAGTATGCTGAGCATGGTAATTCTGTGAGAAGATGTATATAAGTTGTGCAGTGCACCTTGACTTGTGTACAAGATTGTGCAGTGCATGTTGACATCACTTGCTGTGTTTGATGATGCACTATGTATTTTTCCTCACCTATATGCAGCCTCTTCAAAAGAGTAGGACAGAAATGGCCCGTGCTGTTGACGAGACAAGAAAAAGACTTCAAGCTGTGAGTTGATTAATGCATACACCTTAGACACCTTTGTTGTAGATTATAAAGAGTATATAATTGTATTTTGTTTCAAAAGCTTGGCTTCAATGCTTCTTGTCAAGAGGGATGCACTACATCTATGGTTATTTTTTTTGTTTTTCTTATTTGACAAATGTTTATGAAATACACATAATAGAAAGTGTTTCTGCTAATTTTAAAATGGGTTGTTCCATCTATTTAATGTGTATAATAAGTATTATAGAGTAGCATTAGAAACATCTGCACTGCTTACTAGAATTGTTTTTAAAATTGTTTTATTTTTGTTTAAAACATACAAAATATGAAATTTTAGCATATGGTTTCTCTCTCTCTATCTCTTTCTTTCTAGATGAGTGTAGTATTTAAAAAACGTAAAAATAAAAGCAGAAAAAAAATCTAGTCTTTAATTAACATTTCCATCATCTTGTACAACTGACACTGAGGTTATTTATATTCTATGAGCTTTTGTAAATTTGTCGTACAGTATCTGTATAAAGTATATATAGTAGTTAGTTGCAATAGCTATATGGTATAGGAGGCAATATGCAGAAAATAACAGTACGTGTACTGTACATTTGATTGAAAATATATTTTATTGCATTTAAAAAGAATTCAAAAGGATCAGCCAGATATTGTTTAACTTACTAGGCCTGCCCTTTTAAGCAGTACATGAACAACCATACAGTAAACACATTTACGGTTCAAATCGTTTCAACACACTTATTAATGAAAACTGAAATATTTGTATATCTTTGCTCCACATATTTGAGTGGTGTGTTAATTACTGTAGTGTATGTAACCAATACGTATATTTACTAATTGCAGAATTCCTGTGAGGTAATTATGACTGGGTTACACATTGTCAAGTATCATGTTTGTTCATTGTCTCAAAATAATAAACAGAGCTATAGGTTCTTGATAATGTTAAAAGGAATATTTTCTTTTGTTTTTGTTTACAATTTTTGCATGTTTGTTTTGCAGCATGTCGTATTCAGAATTTAATTATTTAATGTATACAGTTAATAATTAACAATAATTAACAGGATCGGTTTTTAAAAAAATATATGTTTACACAGTCAACTGTTTGTAAGCATTTTTGAAATCATTGAATCTGATATTACACATAGAGTAATGCTTACTGAAAAAATGTATATCAACATATATCCTATTTTAATATACCTTAGGTGTTTTATTTTTTATAACTTGGCTTACAGATGGTCTTCCTCTAAAACCTTGGGTTGGCAGTCGAAATAAAAATAAAATTATCATTTAAAAATGTTTTATTTATATTTTCTAAATAATGTTTAGAAGGATGGGGAAACATAATTCTTTCATTTTACACTGCTGTGATGTCTTTCAATAATGACAATCAGTTCCAGGTATTAAAAAAATTCTTCTTCAGTTATTCAATGCCAGAGGCAAAACTTAAAACTCAGAAAGCATATTTTTATTTTTATTTCACTTGTATAATTTTTATGGATGGGATACATAAACCAAGTTATTTAAAAATAAGACCTGAGATGATTTTTACTCAAAAAAAGAAAGTGTCCTGGATTTCCAAAATCACATAAGATAATAATTGTGTACTTAAATCAGCTATGTTCAAACATTACACAAACTACATTCTTGTACCAATGAAATTATGTTATTTGCGAGTCTTGCATGATGCTTTTAATCAGCTTTTTAAGTTTAATTTTTATAGTGTATTGTGGATGTAACTGGATGAATATATGTAACTGGACTTTATATTGCATTTGCATTCATAAGAAGGGCTATTTCACCCACTGATTGTGTTTATTTTATCATTTGTACTACACGTACATGCATTTTGAATGTTATTTCATGTTCTTCTCATATACCTGTAACAAGAAAAATTTGACAGATATGTTTTTTAATTAAATTTTTTAATTGTATTCTTCTTTAAAAACAACTGATGCTCTATAGATTACTATTTTAAAATCCCTTTACTTTTGCCCATTCCAAAGTACTATGCTTAAAATGTTGATTTTGAGGGGATTTCATTCAACATGTGATTGATGAATTGAAATTCATCCAAGGGACTTGTCTACAATCAACCTACTTGCTTGTGCTATATCAAATGACTTAAGTTTTGGTAGGTACCATTTAATATATGTAGCATTCAAATAAAAGATCACTTGGTGTTAATCAAAAAGAGTAGAAGATTATGTGTTGGGAGCAAGTTATTTCTGATACTAACATTAACCATTGCTATTGGTTGGGTTATCCAGGCAGCCAAGTTGAATGCCGACGGCAGTATATTTGAACCTTAATTTAATGTAAACATGAATTGATTAAAACAAATTAAAATGCTGAGTAGGCCTAGTAGCAGTTCGTGGTAATTGTCACTACTTTTAAGTGCTGGGTAAATAGAAAATATATTAAGCACACAGTATTTAGAACATCACAGTGCTATTCATATAACTAGATGTGTTTTGTTTTATAGATGGGCTGGCATTCTGACTCGGAGCAAGCTGACACAAACCCGCCATCACCGCCCACCAAACTGGATGTTAGTGTATGCAGCAAATTTATTATTATATAGCCATGATAATGCATTTTTTTAAAGTTACATAATGTTGTCTAGGTTTTCAGTGATTTATGAACATAATTACAAATTTATGAATACTAGTACTTTTATAATAAATTCCAAATTAAAAGCTTTTTAATTTTTTTTTTTTAAATAACAAACGTCATTAATGTAATAATTGTATAACAGTGTACATAAGAGATCACTGCAGGTAGCATGAGAACAAAACTGCAAAGGATAATCTGTTAAGCCTTTTCTATGTTAAAACTATCAGTAACTTTCCTCATTGTTTAATTGTATTAAATTAAAAATTGCAGTGTCGTAACAGTGTATTCACTATTTTGTGTTACATTTTACTACTGATGAACACTTCAGTTTATGAAAGGGTGTGGTTATGTATGTTTTATTAGTTAAGTAAGGGTTTTAAATTATAAAACTAGGATGAATGTCTAGGAATCTATTTCATTCTTTATTGTATGTTTTTCAGGAAGCACATTTTTCTAAAACAGAAGACAAGCCAACCCTTCCTAAGCCTTCTGTTACACTGAGTAAGTAGTTTTATTATAGCTGTCTGCATTTTCACTTCCTTTATATATCTCTGGTTTAGAGCATATTTTATATTATTTATGAAAAGTTATATGACTTACAAATGTCAAGTAGTACTAGTAGGTGTTTAGTACATTGTATTTGATGTTTATACAGAAAGCCAATTAAAGAAATATGCTTGGATCTCATCACTGCCAAGACACTGAGATAAACTCCAACCTGCAAAAAGAAATGTAATTTATATTTGATTGCAATTCATGTATTTAAACTGCTATTCATATCACTTCTCATTAAATATGTTCTTCAACATTTTACATATTAAATTCTGTCTGTTCAATAAATCTTATCTTGTTTAATTTCATCTCCTTAAAGGTCCACCATCAAACAATTAATATATATCACTGCTTCAGAACCAAAAGGGTGTAAGTTGGGGTAGCAGTCGATGGAAAAAAAAGGTCAGAAACTGTTTCTCACCTAGACAAAAGTTGTATGTGGAATATCTTTTAATTTCAAGATAAATGTGGGATAGCTTCAAAAACCTACACACGCTTTTTGTGCACCAGATGCAGCTCACTTAGAGACATTCAGAGATACCAGTAAGTGCCAAAACACAGACTTACACCCTTTTGGTTGTGAAGCAGCGATTCATCAGTTGATATATGGTATATAAAATAAAAAGATTAAAGTAAAATAACCTCACCCTATCTTCTTTAACAAAAAAGGTTCTGAGAAACAAGAATATTTCTTTAATTGACCTAATACACTTCATATTTTGTTTTCAGTGCCTCTATAATTAAATTTGTTTAAATATTAATGTTGTAGAATAATTTAATTTACCATCAGTAGCATATTTTCACATTATAAAGAGTTTATTTACCTTTGTTTGTCAGGCCCCTGTGGCTCACCATCTCCAAAAACCCTGAGACGTTTTTGGGCAAATCTTCCTCTCCCAAAACAGCCAATCATTGAGGAGTCTGTCTCACTGCCCAGAATCTCTTTATCTAAGACATTGCAAAAACAACTGTCCTCTCCAGCGACACCGGGTAGTGGCGAGTGTCGCATCCCCTCTTTGTTGAGTCCCAAACCTCGCCGGAGAGGTGTCTCGCCCAGTAACAGGAGGGGTAAATCTCAAGTTGTTTCAGCATGTTGTGTGGGACCACTTTGTCGTGTCGTTTTCAGTGCAGCTTTCTCGTACACAAGCATTTTTATATTAAAACATCCACCAAACAGAGATGAAAGTCGTCCAGTTTTATTCAAAATTCCTCATTTTTAGCATGTTTTCATTTCAGAAGGCAGAAAAATAAAATAGCTAGATTTTCAAAAACAATTAGCTTCCCAAGTAGGGCTATATCGTGTTTCATGCATTCTGCATTATTTTTGGACAAACCTCACTTTCATCTCTGAGAACACGAGAAGAAATGTTTTATTGTTGCTTTAGATTTCTTTCTTTTTAATTTTTTGAACCCACTAAATCTTGAGGATATTTTATTGTATAGAAATATGTTGGTTTGTTAATCATGTGAGCATGTTAGAAATTAGTATGTAAACAGATTGAATTAAACATTTCTTTGGATGGTTTTTTTTGTTGTTGTTGTTTTTTTGATACATAACATATTGTGATGAGTTATTACAGTGAGCTTGCATATTATTCATAGCATCCCTTATTTTGATGTTTGGAAATATTACTGTTGATTAGTGTTTTTAGCAATCTAAATTGATTTGGACCAGAATTGTTTGACAGGGGCAGCATGGAGTAGCAGACTACATAGGTATTGATGCCATTGTTACTAACAAATAATATAATAGATTAGTTAAGTGTAAAACATTTTTAATAAAACATTTAATTTTTTTAACATTATTCAAAATTACTCAAGTATAGTAAATATTTTTGAGGAAAGCAATTTTTAATTCACCAACAATTTTCAAAAACTAAGGTCTGTAATTATTTTATACCTAGGATTTGTTTTGGTTCCAGTTGTATTCGTTAACAATTTGAAATATTAATACCATTACAGATGATTATAAGTGCAGTGCTAGAATTGATTATAAACGACCCTCCACTTCATTGTTTTCAAAGTTAGTCAAGTCCTTTGTTATTGACCTGGTGTAGGAGGATAATTTAATTTAACAAATATAGGATAGATGATGTGATAGATGAGATTTTGGATTTTGTAACTGAATAAAACTGTAGGGTTAATTTATGAATCTTATTTAATTATTAAATCATCCAAGTTAATGATTTTAAGATGGAAAGTCTCTATTTTGCCTATTACAAAGCACTGGTCAATCATTGGGTGTCTATACATTTCAGTTGCAAAGCATTTCTAGACTTGGTTAGCTTGTTTGTTAAAACATCATTGTTTTGCACACCACTCTAAAACAGCATGGAAATGTTACTAATTTGTTGACAAGAAGTAATAACAAAAACATAACAACCTTGGTCATGTTTTGTATTATTTTAATTGTGATGTCACTTACTAACTAAATGAGTTTATGATTTGATGTTTTTTGTGAAGCCTGTCAACATAAAAGATTGTTACTTAATACTTTAAAATAGAGATATTATTATTTTTTTACAAAATCATGATGATTTGCAGCACTCCTGGGCCAGTTGTTCAAAGCATTATTAAGCTAAAAATGGGGTAGATGTATATTTCTCTTTAAAATATCCTCGTAGAAAGTATACTTTATTATTTATGGATACCTTGGGCTATAATAATCTGAGTTTCAAAATATCTCTTCAATTACTATTTGCAATGATTGATAATTTGGTTTTGAAATATTCAACCTTAACCTTGCTTTGAACAACTGGGCCCTGATGAATAACTCAAAACGGTGACAGTCAAAAGTTCATGAAATATGTGTGTTTTCTGTTGTTTTATTTCTGAAACTTGGTCAGCGTTACTAAATTAGTGTTGTGTTATCTATAAATTCAGCCAAGGAATCCAGATGACCTTTTAATTTTTCACCCAAAGTTTACCAATGCAGTTTTATATTTGGAATACTACTTTGTTTATATCATACACTTCTCAAGTTCACATAGCACTTTATGGTGAAATGTTACAGCAACCAACATGGGTTTTTCAACTCTTAATACTTAAAAAATATTTAGAAATGTCTATTTGAGATTTATGAATATCTTGTGCATGTTCATTTACATTTTAACAACTTTAAATGTTCATATTTTTCTACTTTTACATAAGCATCTTTTTCTGCATATTAGTTGACTATACTAAAATAAAATCTTCTAGGGATCTTACAATTAATTACATTTTCCTATTTGTACAGAAAGTACCAATTTCAGACACACCTTTCCCCACATATTTCCACACATAAAATGTATACAAATTTCAAAAAATATTTTAATAGTTAATTAAAATTTATACACTGGCCTTGACTCCTGCCCTCAGTTGTATCCTTTGTATGAATAGAAATAAGTTGATTGTCAACCATGTTTTATATGTATGTGTGGTTATCCCAATTTATCCAAATTATGGTCTTAGCAAGTTTTGTGAAAAATCACTCAGACGTGATCTGACAGCAGATATTCACAGAAGTAATATTAATGTTTCTCATTTGTTAAGGAGTATGTTGATTTTTATTTTCTGTGAGTTCAGGGATCTTTGTACTGATAATGCCAATAATTTTGATTTGGCTTCTTTCAGCTGGCAGTCCATGGGACTATGAAAAGGCATCAACTGAAGATACACAGTCTCGAGCTCATCCAGGTTATAATCTACGCCATTCTGATTCTAGTGGCAAACTGGACATGAAACCAACGAGAGATGGGTCAAAGCAAGCTTCATACATGAGACCGACCAACAGCTCCAGCTCCAAGGCAAAGATATTGCGATCATCCTCTGCTTCTTCTCTACCCCTTTCAGACCACAGTACTTCCAGTAGCAGTAACTCTGAAAGCATAGGCAAGTCTTCATCATTGGTAAACCTTAACCCAATAGTGGAAATCAAAGCAGAAGCAAAACCAGATTCACCTGTGAGAAAAAAAGGAAAGAAAAGATTGTCTGCATCAAAGGTTGCAATGTTTGCATCCACCCCAAATCTCGCTGCTTGTGCCGAGGAGGAGGAGGAAGATGTTGAAACCCCCACAAACCTAAAATCACTGGCCGATCTTTCTCATAGTGTGCCTGACATCAATGACTTGAATGATGGCACCACATCTTCTTCAACAGATGGTAGCTCAGATGACAAGAGACAGTTGGAGCATGTGTATAGGCAAAACATAGAGTCCACTGGAACTAGGAGGTCCAGCACAGAAAGGAAAAAGGTTAATAGATATTCAATGCCTGTTGGTAAAGTAGTGGATGATGGACAAAGAAAGAATGCTCTACATAAGCCTTCTTCCATTTCTACTAGTAGGCCAAGCAAAGTTTCAAATGTTTTATTTTCAAAAGTGGATCCAAAATTAATGCCACCTCCTTCTAGTGTGGGT
This sequence comes from Symmetromphalus regularis, assembly GCA_032355785.1. NCBI lineage: Eukaryota > Metazoa > Mollusca > Gastropoda > Neomphalida > Neomphalidae > Symmetromphalus > Symmetromphalus regularis. Next base: position 30,041 of record JAULBS010105740.1, read on the forward strand.
CGCACAAAACGTGACAATTTGATGAAAAGTGCGGCTCAGGCTAAGAGAAGGTCAACCACAGAGTTGACTTTGTCTCAGGCTAAAGACATTCTTATGGGCAGATCTGGCATTCTTAGGAAGTCAAGTATAGGTAAGAATCAAGGCTTTATATTTTCTTTCAGAGATTGTTTCTTTTGTAGTTAATGTGATAGAGAAATTAATTGTTTCTTTTGTAGTTAATGTGATAGAGAAATTAATTGTAATGTTTTATATAAAATGCATTTCATACCATTTACAAATTATTTGAAGTGTGTTGTTACAGTCTGGATATCCTTCAGCAAATCCTGCAATTAAAAAAATGTCCATGCCAAAATAAATGCTGTGGGGAAATAGTGTCCACAGTATTTTCCATGGCCATTTTAGCATAAAGTATACTTTATTTTTAATAAGAAGAAAAAAATACACCTTGAAAAAAACAAAAAAACATTTAGACTGCAGCAAAGAAAAGTGCTATGGAGAATGAAGAACTCCACTGCAAACTCCAAGGCATTGCCAATTGTCACGGGCAATTTCTGGGGGGTTTTCAGTAGACCTATTGTTGAATCAAATAAAATGGTGAGATAAAGAACATCATAACTTTGTTTCTGCTTGTAAGATGATTCTCTTTAGTTTTATGATATAATATAATGCAAATATTTTTGCCATTTTTAGGTAGCTCACAAAGTTCTGGTAGCAATGACAACAGTCGTAACTGTTCAGACACCACAGTTGTTCCCAACACTCAGTCTCCTGCTGATTCACGGACGTCTTCCACCTCATCTGATGTCTTCCCTTCGGAACATTCCTACTCCAATGTCGGCATGTTAGCCATGGCTGAGGCCATAGATCGGACAGCCACTGAACTGAGAAACCAGAAGCAGCTAAAATCTAAAACCCTGGAAGCCAGTCCTTCAGATATTCCTGAACGAGATCCACCAGTGAAGCTACCTGCAAACTGTAATTCAGTGAAAAACTTCTGTGATAATAAAGCTGAACCTGGTGTGACGGACAGACAAAGGACTGATACGAGTGAGGACATGGACAGTACTCTGACATCTGACTTGGATAATGACTCAGACTATCACCTGCCCTGTGTTCGCGACCGGGTGGCTCAATACATGTCTCTTAGCAAGAGTGTTGAGGACCTGACTGAGTGTCCGACATCACCTGCTCTTGTTAAGTTAAATACAAACTCATCCCGTTCAGCTACCGCATCACCCTCTCCGAGTGCTCGCAGACGCAGTAAAAGTAGTCCACGGAGCCAGTCTGACACAGGACTTGGCACAGATATTGAAACAGACTCAGAAATCAAACATTCCGATAAATCCACTTCTTCCAGTCCTCAACAATCGCTTGTTAATGGGCACACTAGTATAAAAAATGGGTAAGAATATTGAAACCCTTTCCAGTACTATCATCTAAACCACTGAACATAATATTAGCTTCCATAACACTACATCCAGTACAAATTTGATTTGTAGCCACAGTATATCCACATTTTTGTGCTTGAATTAGGGATATGAGTGGGGCCACGTAAACTAATATACAGCTACCTCCCTTATGTAATGCATGCAATATTAAAAGAGTGATGGTGGGTAAGTATATACCACTTGGACCGACTAGTTTATCAAAGCCCATTTTAGGTGTTGTCCTGTCAGTGATAAAGCTAATATAAAAGATCCCTTGCTGCTAGTCAGAAAGAGTAGCCTATGTGGCTGTAGCTATGTACTGTGGTGTCTTTAAGCAAACAATCCTTTTGTGTTATTTTAAAATATAAATTTATCATTTAACCATTGTATGGACTCCATTAAACAATATTTATTTTTGTGCTGGGAGTCGTCAAACATACGTTCTATGTATCTAGAATAATTGCTTTTTGTGTATTGGATTTTACAATTTGATCCAAAGTAAATTGTTTGAATTTAAACTTGTGTAAAGAGTGAGGGTAGGTAAGTCAGGGTTTCTAAAATATGGTAGCCCGACACCCGTGGCTAATTGTTTTTGCAGTCGGGCTACCAAATAATCACTTTCCACTAGCCCGACAGCTAGTGGAATTTCAAAAAATAAAAAATAAATTACAGTAAGTGGTTCTCGAAACAAGTTATAATGTAATGTTTTAATTGTGTATTTTTGTATGTGTTATTGCTTTCAGCATGCCACCTGAAAGAGTTGCATCAAGTGGTGTTGCCGACCGTTCCAGTCTTTCACTCCCACTAAACCAAACAGGCAAGCCAATATACATAACTAAATATTGATTTTCTGTTGGCTGTAAAATGTTTTTAAGGTTTTAGTTGAAAATGGTGAACCGTTTGCATTCTTACCATTAGAGAATAAAGCCAATATTGTATTGCAGTAACATTTTATTATCTTTATCCTGTAAAGCAACAAGAGGAACGCTGAAATAAGTATTTATTGATAGTTTTCTGATTATGTAGTATAATCAACATGCATAAACCAGCTGTTTTTAAATACAATGTCAAACTAACAAAAAGTGTTTTTAAATTAATCCACAAATAAATAATATACAAGTATACCACAATATACACAGTTCATTTTCTTTAGTTAAAACAAATTCAAGACAGACTTGGTAAAAATTAGCCAAAAGCAAATAGTTCAAGATGGTCATTATGTCACATGATTCATAGTATTCTGATATTGTCAGTAATTTACGACACATCAAAATTCCATGGTTGTCTTTGACAGCTTTGTTTTTATTGTTTGTCTAATGAAAATAGCAGTTATCCATATTGCATTGTGTGTATTTTGCTGTTGGTATTCCACTGATTATTTATATATTTGTTTTCAGAAAATCTTCAGTCTTGTCACGTTCTTGTTGATGATCTGGATGATATTGTGTTACGGTCAAAAGCACTTTATAAAAAGGTACCTTGTTTTCTGTGTACATGTATTTTATAAGCGAATGTGTATACTGATAAAAGAAAAAAAAAACCATAAACATATAAGACCTGTTTTTATCTCTTTCAAACATGAAAAATAATAAAGAAATGAATGCCCTTACAAACCTACTAGTTCGTGCTCTATACTTACTGTTAGTTGAGTTGTAATATGTGACACACAGAATCTGCATTGACAGCTGAGTAATCATTCTATGCGTCAAGTTCTTTACTTTCGGAGACACCAGTAACTGGATTCTATCTTAAACCCATCTAATCAAGCATTTCTCCAGAAGGAAAACAGTAACTGCACTCACGTTATCTTACACCAAACTCCCCAATTTGTCCAGCAGGTAAACAGTTACTCACATGACTGGTTTCATTATGAAACTTTTATACACTTTTACATCCATCGTAGTTAAACCAGGTATATGAATTGCAAGACAATGACACATAAATAAAATTGTTGTGGTTATTAAGACTTGATTTATTCATCTGACTAGCTGACAAATGGGCAATGGAAACACAGATACCCTTATTTTGTACAATTTGTGATAAAACAAAATTTCACTGAACTGAAATAATTTGTTTTGTTATTGCAGGTATGTGAGGATAATTGTGAAGACACGATGAAGCTGTTAGAAAAAGCATTCAACGACACGCATGAAGCTTTCTCCGAGCTGGCGTCATGTTCCACCCCTGTGTCTAGTTCAAACACTTCCAAAAATGACGATCAAAGACTCGTGGCAAAAGCCCTTGAGTTGTTTGAACCCATTTTGACACAGTTTGCAAACAACCTCTCGAACACAGTGTCAAACAAAGTGCTAGAAATGTCTGACCAGGTGACCAGCATGATCCAGGAGAAACTAAATCAAAGTTCCATTTCAACAAATAACCTCGCTTCAGATTTGTAACATAGCACACAAAGTAATATATTATTACTTGGTAAAATAGATTATTTTTGTAATACTCTACTCATGGTCATAGTAATATAACAGAGCCTGAAATGAGGTTCAGTTCAAAAAGTGCAAACATCTGTCACATGTTGATATGTGAAACAGATCACACTGATGTAACCCATTATTATTCAACAATTCAGTTAGAAAATACACTTTTGTTAAATGTGTGATGTCAGACTGACCATAACCCATGTTTATTTTTCTACATTTCAATTTAAAAGTGCACAATTTTGTCAGATGTTCATGTTGGACTGACTATAACATATTATTATTCAAGAATTCAGGGAAAGAAGCATGTTAAAAGTGAAGAATTTTGTTTTCATTATTGTAATGTGTAAAATGAGACTCATGTCTTCCCATTTTGGTTGTGTTTGGTTTATATAAGTGACTGAATGACTTTTGTGTTGTGGAACTTGCAAATTTTTCTTCTTTTTTTTTTCTTTGTCACGAATAATGTGCAATATTTGTTGGAATGAGGCTTTTTTTTGTGAATTTGTTACACAATGCATTTAATAAACACACATTGCAATAGAACATTTTGATAAGGGCCAGGTTGTGGGTACTTCTCTATTTAATGCTCAATATATGTATTGAATTGGTTTTAATTTTAGCAGTCCAGTCACCATTTTAAATATTGCAGGTATTTATTAACAGGGTTGTGACAAATCATTAAAACACAAAATTGACAAAAACATTTATCATCTTGTATTTTTGAATGAAGTTGCCATGGAACAAATTAACAATGGCAATGTGTTAGACAGGTGCATATATTTATACTAGTAATTATGTACATGCATTTGAAAGCATTTGTCTATTATGGATGTTTTAACTGGATAGCAAACAAGATTAATGTATACTCATTACTATACTACTATTTAAGTCGCCTATTTTATCATATCTGTGCTAGAGTTGTATACTGCCTGTTTGAAAATGATAATGAAAATAAATTATAACTGTCAAGGAACACATTATGAATGATCTATTTGAAGCTGCTTCAGTCTAATTGTAAAACTTAAACAGTTTTGAATTAGGGCCTTTCAGATATAGACCCAAACATTTATAAAATCTGGACATAGAAAAAGACTGTCCCCAGAGCATAGAATATAAATATTGCCTATGTTGCACAAGAGACTAAACACTGTTTTGAAATTTATTTATCCACTTATCAGTATGATTTTATGTATGTGACCATTCAATAGTTGGGATGAGTTTAGAATGTCTATTTTGATATGTTCATTTTAATTTTATGTTAATTATGTAATATACGTTTATTTAACACACTCGTGTGGCTGCCTGTTTAAATGTTACATTTATTTGCCTATTAGCTTATGCATCAAGTGCAATGGGACCCAACACCATGTTTTTATACATTTTAAATTCTTGAAATGCAGCTTTAAAATCTCTTTTCATTTAGGTGGAGAGTGGCACATGATATACTTGTGCCATCTCCATCCCAACAATCAGCAATTTATCTTTTCTCTTGCATTTACAAAGTTAACTATGAACTCATAACATGCACTTCAAAGTTCTATAAAAGTTCATTGACAGTCTTTTTACTAGGGCTGCAACAATATACCAGTATACTGCAATACATGCCGAGCACAATACATACTGCGATATGGTTTCATGTATCGTGATATATCTACCTAATGAGTATCCATCTATAAAACCTAGGACTATGACAGTAAGTTATAAAAGTTGAACTTAATTAAAATATAAGAAACTACTGTGTCTATATATTCTCTTTTTTCATCAGAAATTACAGAGATACGTTTAGTAATTAGCATAATAGTATCAAAATATGACTATCACATCTTGGTAATTATAAAACTGTATTGCGGTATGTATTGCAATATGTGTTTACTGTATCGCGATATATCGCTACACGCTTTTGGTCGTATCATTGCACCCCTACTTTTTACTCCCGGCGTAAGTGCTATAAAAACTCATCATTTGGATATCTGTAAAACTTGATAAAGGTATGCACTGCATACATTATTCCATGACATCGTTCTTAACATCTCAACAAGGTTAACCTCTTTCCCACTTCACTTTGCATTGTGTTCTGGTTGTGTATCTAAGTAATCTCATTGGAAATACTTCTCAGATATTACCTGTTATCTGTATAAACCATGACAATCGTTTTTTCTTCAAAAACCTTTCGAGTTGTCTTCATTTGTAAATCTGTTATTTACTCTATGCATTTAACTTTTAGTTTTGTCTTTTATTCTTTTCCCTTTTGTTCATATTTGGCACATGCAATGCCCATAAACCATAGTTCTTGATTTTGATAGTTATCAATAAATTCTATTTCAAGTACCTTTCATTTTTAATTGATATTTTTCAACTTTATTTCTGGTTAACTAAACATATGAATGGAAAAAAAACCCAACATATTTGTGACCCAATGCAAGAAAAGTTACCTCCGCACCGCTTTGTTGCTGTGGAGAAAAACATGATTTATAAATGCTGCGCTTCCTCGTTCGTGGCGATGTACTTTTTGCACTATTCTCAACTCATGCTGACGTCAGGAGACACACTATCGATTTGATGGATTCTTGGTGATAGGAATGTGTAGAAATGTTTTTGTTTGGTTGAAATTGAATTAAATTTGATTTTCAACCAGGTTGCCAGGACAAACATTTATTTATGACATCATAAGATCGTAATTAGTGAATTCACTATTCATATATTTTACAAAATCTTACAGATTCTGAAAGAGGAGGTTTTACTCTATAAGAATCAATAATTTTAAAAATATTTGACTCTACCACCCTTTTCTTGCAGCTGGTCACATTTAATGAATGTTATTTCCCATTTCACTATGCATTATTTACTGTTCGTTAACAATACCAGAACAGGTATGGAAGGTAATTTTTAAAACATGTCACATTTAGGCCATACTTGTGGACCAAAGTCCTTGATGAACATTTATAGACATTGCTACTTTCAGAAGCTCTGGCAAGACACAGTGACAGTAAGAATCACATGGTGTTCTGATTTCTCATTTTGATTACTCATTAGCAATTGATTGACGTTCATTAAAAGCTGATGATCAATAACAAAACATAATGGTGGAGCGGTCTTCAATTATTGTTTGATATTATTTTCATCTGGATTAAGAATTTATTTAAAAGCTCACCTCACTTTTTGTATATTTGGTAATCACGTGGTCATATTTGATAGTGCATCAATGTCATACTGTTACATACTGTTAATATATTCATCAGGTATGGTACAAATTGTAAAATGAAATAACTGTTTATACTATAGGCCATTTGGTGCATGTATTCATATGTGAAAACAAAGAGGCAGCAAGCCTAAACATTCCATTTTGACATATCTACAAGAAAACTGAAATAAACTGACAATTTATAATGAATTATGTTTTGAGTTTTGTTTTTTGTTTCCTTAAGAAGACTAGAAATGTAATATTTTTGTTTAATTTTTGCATACATATTATCACCCTACTAAAACAGACGAGATAAAAAGCAAAAATTAAAAAAGGTACAGTATATAACATGTTTCATGTGGTTAAATTCTGTCTAGACACAGCTCCTTAAAATCATGCCAAAACAGCATGGCTTATCTCCCCTTGTTTAGACCTAAAATATTTGTAAATTGCCAATACTTAACATTTACCAAATTAAATATAAAGGCAGCTTCTTTGAAAAAAAAGTCGGTTTTGGACATGGTGTACATTTCACATAATTTTAAAATTCTATTACAAAATAATATCTGGCCTCAAAGAACTACAATATATTTTTAAAGTAACTGAACAGGCAGTTTCTAACCCAAATCTCTACCCCTGTACGTGGGGTTTAATGATGCCACATCAAAACTCCAGAAAGAGGGGGGGGGGTGTTGCCAAACTTTTCGGGGGACAACCAATAAAAACCACTAAAGCTTTAGGAAAGGGGGGGGGGGTGAATAAAAAGTTTCAGAATGTGCCTCCCCCAACTTTCAAATGCACTGTGCGAGTCCTGAACTCTACTGCCACATAGGTTACTTTTTCAGATAGCATGGAGGATATTTAATATACACCTTATAGCCGAGGCATGGCAGGCTAGTTTCACCAAAAAAAAATTGCCGCTGGCTGGAACTTGAAGAGACCAATGCGTTTATTGAATGGATTTATCTCTAACCACCACTCTGCCTACGTGCTAGATTACGTTCTGCCTTCTCGGACGCGGATACAGAAATTTGGGATGTTGCATGGTATGTGCATTCAACAAAATTAATTTACTAATTTATTTAAAAAAAAAATTATTGTCTGACATCAAGTTCAAATTGCCGAGAGATCGAATTCTCGTTGACACCAGTGATATGTACCTTATTAGAACTGCTATCATTATTCAGTTTCACCTCAACATTTGCATGGGTTTTTTTTTGCTACACTTAACCACAACAGGCCACAGTACGCGCATAAATAGTTTTTAAAAGCATGTATAAAATGAGCCGAATTCAGGCCGGGTGTGTAATTCAGCTCCCGACCCATATTATGTATTGGTGCAAATTTCTGGCAACAAACGCTTCGGTTTCCGAACAAAACATTACAAGAAATATGTAGATATATACAACAAAATTGCCAACTTACGCGCTTATTACATCCCTTTTCACAGTAAATCCCACATTATCCACTAACTTAGCCTTCCACCGCTGATTGATTTAAAAACAAAATGGCGGTAATGTTTTGGTCGGAAACAGATGCGTATGTAGCCAGTAAATTGCAGGGCTTTGCTCTTTCGCGGGTATATGGCCCACATTGAACGGGATGCCAACCAATAACCAATAAACACCCCGTCCATTTTGGACTATGTTCTTCCGTCCCTCGTCGAGTCAAAAGAAAGTCACCATATGGCAAATACAACTTGTAGTAAAACTCAAGCAAATGAGCCCAGTTTTTTTAAAATACAAATGGACAATCATTTTATATATCACACAGATTATTAGTATACGAAGGTGGTATACTTCGGACGATACATTCAGCTGTTGTGTAGGAAGGTGCCGAAAAGTTTGGGAAACACAGAAACATATATTTACATTGGAAAATGAGTAAATATATATATGAATACGAAATATCTAAAAAGTGGGGGCGCATGCCCCCTTGCCCACCCCACACCCACCCAGCTTTCTACGCCAGTGCGTTGTTCTCATTTTAATTGTCTTCTGAATCATCCGAGTATTCAGAAGACAACAAAATGAGAACAACGGTCAACCAAGGTACTTATAACAGAGCCAGCGCAGCCGTTTAAATATTGGGTAAGATGGCGGCAAGACTCAATAGCGGCGCCATCAGTCATTTCAATGACAAGGTTGCCTACAACATATTCAATAAATGTACCAAATTATATAGGCATATTTTAGGGCGCAAAAAAAGGCCGCCGCAGATTACGGGGGCGGAGGGGGTGCAAATGCCCCTTTGCTAATAAAATAATACAATGACGCACTATCATGGTGTAAACTTTGACCCGGAAAAGTCACTGTCGTACAACGTCCAAAAAAAGTTAAGATCTAATTACGAGGAAAAACAAATTGGTGAACAATGATCCAGACTCCCTCCTCGCTCATCTAGATCCGCCTATTTTAAATTATAGAAGTGGTTTTGAATTTAAAAATCAGATGATTATTGATCTGCAGAAAGTATTTTTTTTTCTTCCGCTTGCTAATGAGATGACGTCACCAGAAACAACTGACGTCATTCATGACTTACGTTTGTTTACAAACAGACCAATGGACTCCTGTGCGTTAATCCGCGGAAAAGAAAGTATTTACAAAAATTACCACTTATAACTATTGTATTAACTTTTTAAAGCAATATTAGATGAATATATTCTGAATACAGTTTAATAACCTTTGCTATGTTTTATATAAACTGTGTATAATTTATCTTATGCTATTTTTTTAAGTTAAACGGTCGACCGTTGACAGAAGAGTTTCAGCTGCGCGATAGGAACTCTGGGTATTGACACTGTAGGAAAGAAAACGATGCCGTGAATTAAGTTTGCAGAAGCAATGTTACGTCAGTATCAAATAGGTAATCATTTTGTTATTTTATAATTATACAGTTTTATAAAGTGTTTCTACCTCACTCGGTCAACAAATTGAAAAATTGCCGCTTAAAAACTGCGGGTTTTGCGGCGAAGTAATAACAGTAGTAGTGTTAAGAGCCGTTGAACTCAATTTGCTACCGCGCCATTTATGGCCTATCCCCCAAACACAAACAAAAACCGAAAGGGACACGTTTTTAATAACAAGTTTAATAATAATAATATGTATTTGTGAAATGGACTTAATAAAACATTTAGCCAGTTATCTTTCCATTATAAAATTTAAATAAAAATTAGCCATTGACTTATCTGGCTACTGACACTGACAGCACAATTTCTGAATCCAAAAAATAATGTGTTGTGTAAAACAAGTTGTCTTAGAAGATTTGTTTTGTTACTCTTTTTTAAAAGGAAATGGAAGTAAATTTCAAAGTATTTGCTGGATCATGTGCTTTTTATTTCATAGAATACTATATGTAAAGGTTCTGTAAATCCAGAGGTAAAAACAACACCTGGTCGTGGACAAAACACAACCAGGAAAAAAATATGAATAAAATTGGGGGGAAATAAGATTAAAATAAGATTAAGATTCAGGGTTGATAAAAATCATGATTTTAGTTTTTTTAAATAAAAAGCTTATTACATGGTTGGTCAGACTTGCTGAAAAAGCCCACTTTGCTCCATGACCTAACAGTGGATGACGAATGGTCCACTATTAGAAATGGAGACCGATTCCTCATTTATCATAATCTATGACAATGGGGTGGATTCTTCCAATCCTATTTTCGTGTTTGAGACTGATGACACCTTGCCAGTTCTGAAACATGGTTAAATTGATGGAACTTTCAATGTTGTCCCATTTCTGTTCACTTACCTATATGTGATATGTGTTCCACTCAGTGAGACAGCTGCGTCTTGTGGGTACACATTCCTATCAAACGAGCATCGGTCCACGTATGAAGAATTATTCACTTCGATTCAGGATCAGTGTAGTGAACTCAGATTCCTGCTGGATTCTCTGACTGTCACGATTGATTATGATTTAACAGTAATAAATGCAGTTATCACAATATATTGTATAATTTACATTTGTCCTGGGTTTTTTTTTTCCAGTGGGGTTTTGTCCATTTACCAGGTCCAGCAGTTTAGAAAACTATGAAATGGGGTACATATTCAATGTCCTTTATTTCCTTACTTCATAAACTATTTCTGAGTTATATTTATTGGGATACTTCATACATTTTAGTTTGTAATTAGGATACAGTAAATACTGATAGATAATTTACATTAAAGAACTTAACACATTGTTTTTCTTTCAGAATGAGGATATTGCTAATCCTTGTTTCAATTGCATTGAGCTGCTGCAATTGTTCACATTGGTCATTGTATAAGGTAATGCCAATCTAATCATTTTTTTTGTGTGAAAATAATTTTTCTATACAGAAATATACAGTGTTTTGGTAAAATTTAGGTTATAATTCAATTAAAAATCCAAATTTCCAAAAATATATTAATTTTTATGTTGCTGAAGGCACCGAAAAGCAGTTTGAAAGCAAGAACAAAATATAACGTGATACTGATAAAACATTATGGCCATTTTGAATATCATTTGTTCTAAAGGGTGATGTGGAAAGATTAACAAGTTTTGTGAAAACACTCTTCATTTGAGAACAGTTCCTTAGTTGTTGATTGTTTTTGCAGACTGAAGGCAAAGGCAAGATGTTTGCTGTAAGCAATCACACAAGACACAAAAGAGGTAAGTGGCTGATTGACATGTTTTACTAAACTACAATTGTTTATAAATTTATTTTATATATATGATTCAGAGACCAGACATTTGGTATGTACTAGATAATTTGATGTTTTTGCCCAATTTTAATTTTTATTAAACCATTGTTGCAGAATGATATACAGGGGGCATTGGCACCATAAATATGTTCCTTATTAATTGTAGAATTATTCACCGGAAAATTCTGATTTTCAGAAACAGGAGCAGCACCCCCACCCCCATATGAATTTTGTTTCAGTGCCTGTGATATATGGATATATTTTTTCAGTGTATATTTTTTCAGGCTATATACCATAATTTAGGTACAGTCAAACTTTGTTATCTTGATGTTGAAGGGACCAAACTATATATGAGGTTTGCGATATCAGTGATTCAAGATAAACATAGTAACTGATAGTAACAATCCAGATATTAATAAACATTATTCGGGTGTTTTTTTTATTGTAGATCTTAATTCCTTGTTCATCATACCAGAACCCCCCAAACAGTTTTCTGGAAAACCCTCTGACATATCTCAAAGAGTTCTGAGGAGTAAACCTGGAACAGTAATAACAAATAGAGGTATTCCTCATGTTTGGCGAAGAAAGGAGACACGCAGAGACTGTTACATACAGTGTCAGTATGAACAGCTAATTGCTTGTGATTATTACTATTTGTTTGAAGAGGAGCATAAATGCATAATGATGGAGCAGGATTATGGAAAAGGTAAGTAGAAATGTTCTCTCTGCTGCAGACAGAAACTAATACTCACTCCAGGCAAGTAAAAATCAGTAGGGAAGACAGGGTATGGCCATTGTGGTCAGCCCTGGTCAAGCCATACAGGAACATTGATATCCCAACCAGCATTGATATGCCAATGATAATAAAGTTTTGCATCCTATCAAACACACACCCTTTATTTCCACTTATCATAACAGATTTTTTTTAAGATAGCATTTTCGATGTTTAAAATGTTTCTGACTCATTATATTTATTGTTTTCATATTAATATTTTGCAGTTAAACCTTTAACAGAAAAAAAAGAAAAAGAAATTGCTGATTCAATTCTAAAGTCAACGGATAAGCCTAAACTGGATCAAACAAGAGACAAACCAAAAGAGGCTCCATTGTCAGCAGATAAACCTAAAGTAACTTCAACAACAACAGAGAAACCAAAAGTGGCTTCAACAACAACAGAACAACCTAATGAAATTCCAAAGCCAGTAGTCCAAGTTGAAATGGCTCCATCACAAACAGACAAAACTAAAGAAATTCCAATGCCAACAGACCAATTTCATATAGCTCCAATGCCAACAAAGCATCTTGATTTGGCTCCAATGCCAAGAGACAGATTTGATGTGGCTCCAATGCCAAGAGACAGATTTGATGTGGCTCCAATGCCAACAAACCAAGTTAATGGTGCTCCAATGCCAACAAACCAAGTTAATGGTGCTCCAATGCCAACAAACCAAGTTAATGGTGCTCCATTGCCAAGAAACTCAGATGAAGAACGTGAAGGGATCGATGAGCTTAGACGAATGGTATAGTATTAGCCTAAAGGAACCTTTTATTGTTTCCACTGTGATATCATCCCACACTCTTTCCCCTCCACCCAATATAAAGATGTCAGTTAAATATTAAATAAGTCTTTAAATCTGTAACCATACGTGTTTTTAAATATCAGATTACCAGACTATCTGCCCCATTTTTAACCTAGAGAAACTAGTGAATCCCCTTTTTTTGCCCACTGGACAGGGTTATCCAGCTTTTGCATGGTGCTAGAAAAATCTGTCTGACCCGAGGGCTAGATAAATCTGTCTGATTTCTACATATACCTTTCCAGCAAACTAATAACTTATTAGGAGACATAGATCTGGGTTTTTTTTGCTGTAAATATATTCAAAGATTGAAATAAAAATTGAAATTAAAAATGTAAAGTAATAATAACATATATTTATTTTATTAATATTGAACAAAAAAATATATATATATAATGAAATGCCTATACTAAATATGACGTCCTTATAATTTGTAAAAGTGCAAATGACGTCACTAAAAAAAGGAAAAGTTCAACATAACGTCATGTTGGGGGAAATACTGGTTTTTTTTCAGTTTTAAAAGTTTTGCTCTTGCAATTAAGCAGGCAAGAAAAAGAATCAATCACTGTTTGTGAGGTATAGACAAGGCAATTTCAACCCGCAGGATAAACTGTTTCTGTAAGGGCTTTGTAAACCTCAGCCCTCACAAGCACATTTTCTCCCTTGGGTGGGAATTGCCTTGTCTATACCTCACAATTAGATTCTATTAATCTAATATTTTATTTTTTATTTTTTGCAGATCGAGAAAATTGAAAGCAGATTAGATACTTCTATAAATGCACTGCATTCTGACAAGGCATCAAAAGAAAAACTTATGGTTAATCTACAGGCAATAGAAACAAGTGTTCAAAATTCTATTAGTCGTTTGTCAGACAAAGTTAAAGTCCTGGATAAAGTAAATCCTCGGATCATTGAGAAAGTGAACACAATGCACAACAAACAGGAAGCCATAGTTGGACAAGTAGAAAACATGGCCAGCTATGAAAATGAAATGGCAACTGCGCTGACAAACATTGACAGAAAGGTGTCAGAACTAGATGGTGACTTGACAGCCATCAAGGATGTCAATGACAAGATATCCAGACAGTTAAGTGGAGAAGAAATGGCTAACCCAGAATTCAACAGACAGATTATTTCTCTGAGGAGAAAGATGATGGATTTGACGTCCAGGGTGGAGGTAATGTTTTTTTTCTTTTTATGTATGATATAAAAAGAAAAAAAAGTAGGCTTTGTGCAAATAGGTAATAGTTTGCACTTTGGTGATCAACTGCCCTTTGTTATAGGCATGAAGTTTGTTGTCTGAACATGTGCTTTTACAACTGTTCATGTCACAGAACTTGATCCAATTTCTGTTTGATGTACATGTACTGATATATAAAACATTGGGGGTTTGACATAAGGAACAAATGCAAATAATTTAAATACTTGTTTTTAAAATTAGTATTACGATCCAGAACATGAGGCGCAAGTTGTAATGCATTTGGCAAAAAAAAAAATCTAAAATTTGTATCCTGTCATTGTGCTTATTAAAGTCTGATTATGTCATACATGTTATTTGTATGGTGTTGTCATTATGTTAAAGTCTTCAGACTTTGTGGAAGCTGAAGAAAATTATAAACAAGGGGCAATGTTTGTGAATTAGCATATTAATGCATTTACATCACAAAATTTGTTTTTATCATGGGATCATAAAATATTGGTGAAAAGAAGCAGTTTACTCCCGTTTTCACAACAAAATTGTATGATTTATCCACATAAATTCAGTTTGCTAATATGACGTTATGTATTTCCAAGATATAATGACTTCATAATTGTAAAAGGCTTATTTTGTCAGTTTTAATAAAAGATATTTCTAAACTCACTGTCATAAATAAATATGAAAGTTTGTTATATTTACCATGAAAATTAAATAAATATTAAAATGCATTAAAACAGATACATGTATATTCAATGTAGGCTATTAAAAAACTATTAATTTTTTTTTTTTTTAATATGTATTATCATGTATTTGACTGATGATGTCATGTATGTCCAATGTCACATGATGTGCGACAACCTTCTACTAAAAGGATATGACTTCTATGAACTGTCATCATAATACATCATGCGAAACAGGGACCACAGTATAAAACTATATATTCAGTAGCTCTGGAAAGGGTACTACAATGTTAAAGTGCACATGTATGTGATATTTAAGAGCGGTTAGAGTGAGGGTCTGAAATTCCCTTCCCATTAGATCCACCACTATGTTGTAATTATTATTCTCACAGTTTATGATTGAAAATATCCAGATTTATCACAATTATGTGAGTATTAATTGTGATATAATTTAAACATTCATGGAGTTTCTGCAACTGTACCTAATTTTTAAAACAAATAACATGCTGTAATGAGTTTTAGGTGCTTCGATTACGTTTTACTAGTCAGAAACATTTTATAAAGGCAAAACCGAAAAATTCATTTAAATGTATTAATTGCAGATGAACCCAACTATGACAAAGATGCTGAAAAACCAACAGGTTCTTTCCGAGGCTCTTGAAGCTGTAGATCGGGAACTTGCCGTGTTTGAGAGACGACAGAACCGCATTGAGGAAAATACTGGAGATTGGGGTAGCCGTCTGATCGCCGAGGAGCAACACCGTAAGACAATTAATGATGTTCTGCAGTCAGTTACTAAGGCCGTCAAGGATGTCAGGAAGGATGTTATTAGACTGCAGAATCCAATGGTATGATTAAATATAGCTTTTATTCATTTCTCAGCATTGATTTTCTATTTCAGTGATATTGGAAAATGGTATAAATATAAATTTAATTTACATATCACTAGGAAGTACAATGATAAAAATCTATATTAATAAATAATTATGTCAATAATTACTTATTATTATTTTGAATACTGCTTTGTAATAATAATAATAAAACTTAATTTGATGAAGGTTACAAGTTTAGCCTATACTAAATCGAGATTGCAAAGAAAGAATAAGCTTGTGTTGTCTATTGATTGATTCTTTCAGTCAGCAGAAAACTCTGAAAAGACTAAAGAAATGAGACAGATGAAGTCTGACATTAAAATACTAGAGCGATCCAATGCAAAGCTGGAACAAGATGTGTTTCATGTCAGATCTGATTTGACCCGACTTGTCAAAGACCTGGTCAATGTGCAGTTGTCAACATACGATAGTAAGAATAGTATTGTTGCTCTGGTGGAGGCAAACAAAAACCTCAAACTTGATTATCACCAACAGAAGATTAACCAGGTATTTAGTCATTAATAGTCAGTTGTCTGCTCATAGCACAGCAAATACAAGTACACAAGATTGATATTACTGGTGCCAGTACATCACTTTTGATCCTGTATTATGACTATAAAACTTACAAACACACATACTTTGTTGAAAATGCACCAGAGCCAGTAATACAGTACTTCACATTCATTCTAATCTTTTAGCATGTTGGTTTACATCTGTTAAAAATTTTAATGTCCTGCATTTAAACATTATTACTTGAAGGAATTTCAAGAAAACATTCAACAGAAATGAAAATAGAATAGAATAGTAAAGTTTTTAGTATGACACTCACACACATACAGGCACAATTCGAACATGTTTGAGATTTTACAAAACACTAGTAGACAATATCCAAAAAACATCCCAGAAAATTAATAAATTATATCCCTACAATCCTGCATTAGTTGTTTTGTGCTATCTAGTTCATCAGTACTACTTTTTGTCTGGCAGTTAGTGATAATATATAGTCATTATAAAATGATTTAAGTGTATTTGATCTTGGTTAGAAAATATGTTCATATTTGTAAAAAAACATTTAATGTGGAAAATTTAATGTTATTGTCATTGTTTACAGAATGTGATTTAATTTATATGTTCATATATTTTGATTACCCACTTATTATTGTATGTCTAACTTGGAATGAAACATTATTACATGATATTTATACAGCATGTTACTTTGTGTTATTGTTTTGATATCAGAACCAGATGATAACTCAAATACAAACCCTGTCCTCTGTGTACCGAAGTGTTCTATCTGCCCTGCACAGTCTGGAACTCAAACAGATACAAGTGATGCATCACCTTGGAAAATATGAAAATGATGTGCGCCGTGTATCAAATGATGTTTTGGGAAATGAGAAAAGTCAGGTAAGTGGTGACAATTATATTTTTGTTACATTTTAGTCACCAGGGTTCATGCTTATAAACCTTTTTAAAGACCAGACTGTAATAAAACCCGATGTCATTTATGTTATTTGTATGGCATTGTCAGTAGTAATATCTCTCAACTGAATTATAAGACCAATTTGCCAATGAAAAGAGTATATTACTGTGTAGGTACAGTGTGATTAAATAATTTTCCTACTGTGTTCTTTTAGTATCTTCCACCACTTGATTGTACTTGAAAAGCTCTTAAACCAAAGTCTTTGACAGTGCTTTGTTGAAATGTTTGAATTATTTTACATGGAGTTTTTTTCCCTTATTTTTCAATGTTTTGAATGCCTTTGAATTTCAGGTTTGTCAATAAAAGTCTGTGAAAATCTTTAATTTCTGTCTTATCTGTTCCAAAAAATAAAAAGGACCCTATTCTCTGCCTCCCTTTAATCTTCTGACTACTGTTGTTGAGGTGTCTCAACAGATACCACATCATCAGTTATAGTATATACAGTACACAGTACCTTCAGTTAATTAACATTTCCCGCAATTTTGTACATGTGACTAACCGGAAATAAAGTTAAAACGAAAGGAAAGACAACTTTTGTACTTCTCAGCAATTTCCATCTAAAAACCTGTGGATGACTGGCTGTTTTGATGAAAAAAAATATCTTTGAAAATTGCAAAAACCTTGAAAGTCTTTGAAAAGTCTTCTTTTTAAAAAAAAGAAAAATGTGCAAGAACCCTGACATGGATTTATCTTCACTGCTACTCTGGTGGTGGTCACTAACAATATAAGCTGTAATGTCATGTTTGAATTTTGTTACAGATTATACACAACATGCCACTAATTACAAAAATGAGGAAATTCCAACTTCAACTTTTAAACCAGGTTAATCATCTCAAGAGAGATTTGCTTAAAGTTCATCGACGTCTTAGACAAAACCCACCAAATAGATATCAAGGTTTGTACACATATCCTAAAGTGCCAAAATGTGTCCTCTGTCCAAAATGCGTCGTATGTTACTTCCAAATAAACAATGCTTATGAATTTTAAAATATCTCACCACACTTGTTGGCAATACAAGTCTTGATCAAATAGATGTAAAAAATATGCAGAAAAGAAGTCAAAAAAATTCTTTGGGACACAAGTGTAGATTACCGCTCTTTTCCACTCTGAGATTTAATGAAATATTAGGGCAGGTTTTAAAAAGTG